>RJWM01010726.1:0-62070 GCA_004363535.1 Dasyprocta punctata
TTTTTTTTTTTTTTTTTTTTTTTGCGGCACCGGGGATTGAACTCACAGCCTTGTGCCTGCCAGGGCAGGCGCTTAAGCCACTGAGCCAAACTCCCGGCCCCATCCCCAACAATTTTTAAAAAGGATAATGTGGCTCAGTGAAAGGCCCTGGGGTCAATCCCAGTTCCACAAATAAAAGAGAACAAAACAAAACAAAATACCCCAAAACCAACAAAGCACTCCTTATCAAAAGAATTAACTTTACTGTGTAACTTTTTCTCCTGTTTTTCCTCACAAATTGTAGTTGCTGGAGTCAGCTGATAATGCATCCTTGTCTTTCCATAAAACAGCAAGTGGCAACCAGGAAAAAATTATTTTTATTCTGCTATGAGCGTCATACCTAGTAACTCAGATTTGGGGATAATGTGTTCTGTGATATTTGTTCCTTTAAGTCGTGCCTATAAATTATCATCTCTTACGAGATTGATTTTTATGTTTTCTTAACAGATGTTTATTTGCAAATGTCAGCAGTGCTGGACAGTTAGTAACCTTGAGATAAACTTTACTGAAGTCAGATACGTGGGATCTAATAAAGATAGACATAGCATAGGACCCTGTGATCGGGTGCCTGAAGTTTTCTTTTTATTTGCTGACCAGATACTGTCCAAAGACACAGCGTCCGGTTTCGATGAAGCCGATTGGCCACCCGGGTAATAAAGCAGCAGAACAGGACTGGCTGGCAGGGCCCCAGGACCCCGGGCCCGTGCTCCCCAGGATTTTGCATTAGATGAAGACCAGGCTGGCCTGGTGGGTGGCGGTCACCACAGTCCATCAGTCCCTACGTCCCGGGGTCAAGCGTGCCTGTTCCGGGAGGCAGGAAGCCACATGTGCTAACCCTCTAGCAGAATGGTGTGTGTCAGGCGGGAGGCTAAGTGTAAGGCGAGAAAGACTGCCTGCTGGAAACTGTTCTTAGATTCCTCACAATCTTCAATTATCCCATTAAAAAATGCCTCCAGCACTTGGGCAGCTGAGTTAGGAGGGTGAGGAGGAGGGTTGTGGGGTGTGTCCTGGTTCCAGGCTCTGAAACATTTTTTATTAGTACGTGTTTGCGGTACGCGGTGCTTGTATTCCTTGTGGAGAGTTGGTACACGTGCATAACCCAGCTTCATCCCTCTGTCCGTCCTCTTTCCAGTCCCTCCCCTCCCCCTCCCTCCATCTCCTGATTCCCTTCATTTCTTTTGCGCCTGTTTGCAGTACATACTGTTTACTTTCCCTGGGTGGAGTTGGTGCACGGACATAGCACATCTTAATTCCTTTTCATCCCCTTTGTTCATGGCTGAGCAATTCAGAATAGCTGAATCTGGGAAATAGCCTATCTCCATCAACAGGTGAATGGATGAATGGTGGTGTTCATTCACAATGGAGTGCTACTCTACCATAAAGAAGGATAACCTTGGGTCATTTGGAGGAAAATGGATGTATCTTGAGTCCATAATGCTAAGTGAAATAAATCAGACACACAGGTTTAAATGGCACATGATTTCTCTTACATGAGAAATCCAAAGTATAAATAACGAACAAAATAAAAGATAAATAATAGGGGCAACGAACGCTCCTGTCTTTTAGGACCTATTCCTATTCCCCAATAAGTTTTCCTACTCTAACAAAACAAAACAAAACAAAAAGATAGATAGATACTGGGAAGCAAGGAAATAAATCTTTTTCAAGGGAGCAAGAGATGGAGGGAGGGAAGAGACAGGGATAAAAAAGGAATTAAGATGTGTTATGTACATGTGCCAACTCCGAAACTTGGAATCCAGACAAGCATGACAAGAATGGACAGCTGTTAGAGGCAGTCAGTACTGTTTTGTTCTATTTGTTCTGTTGAGCTTTGTGTTTGCAGCGCTGGGGATCAAACTCAGGGCCCCTGTGTGTGGGTGGGGGGTCTCCCGCTGAGTTGCACCAGCGCTCCCGCCGCTTCTGTTTTTATATCACCATTGCCCTGTTCCGCAGATTCCTTTTCATTGGCCAAGATCAGTAGAATATTCAGGTGCCGGACGCATGAAACACTCCTGTATTTTGGAACTTAAAGGACTTCGTGGTGAGCTATTCATTATGAATACTTACAAAGAAGTCTGTAGTAGGTCGATCCTTGTCCTAGCTTAAAAGTGAGAACCAGTGGGGGAAAGGAACCCTTCTCCACAGCTGTGGACTGGTGCAACCACCGTGGAAATCAATGTGGAGAGTCCTCAGAAAACTAGGACCAGATGTTCGTTCAACTGAGCTATTTCCCTTCTTGGTATCTTCCCCCAAAGAATTAAAAACATCATACCACAGTGCTATATGCACACCCATGTTTATAGCAGCATGGTATGTAATAGCCAAATCTTGGAAGCATCTCAAATGCCCATCGATTGACAAATGGATGAAGAAGATGTGAATTTTTATACAATGAAGTACAGTTCAGTCATAAAGAAGGATAAACTTGAGATATTTCTAGCTAAATGGACACACCTTGAGACGATACTCTTAAGTGAAATAAATTGAATACGCAATGTGTAAATATTGCATTGTTTCTCTGGTGTGAGAAACTGAAAGTGTAAATAAACACCAAAATATGTACTAGATATTATCAAATAGGAAAAAAATGCTTAAATGGGAAAGGGAACTATGGAGGGGGAAAGGAAGGAAGGGAAAAGGAGAAAACAAGAAAAGAAGGAAAAATGGAAACAAAAACTTTTATAAATAAGGATGGGAAGAGGTAAAGGGAGAGTAAGGGGATGGGAAAAATAAAAGAAGAATTTATCATGTATAGGTGCAAATTTCCTATAATGAATGTGATCATTATGTATATCTAAAATGTACCAATAAACTTAACCAATTAAAAAAAGAAGAAAAAAAGTGAGAACCAAAAGGGCGGAGAGAGGGAAAGAGAAATGTGGATGTTTCTATTTCTTAAGGAGACAGACAGACAGAGGTTCACAAGTAGGATAGAATTATGTTCACATGATCTTTTGAGATGCAAAAACCTTTTCCTCTCTTTGTAATCGTCTAAAATGGATAAAAATCCCCTAAAGTCATTTTCTTCCTCACATAGTGGATTAAGCGACACCATTAAGCCCCAAACCAGCTTTAGGCAATAACGTGAGAGCCTGAAACTGTGTCGTGTTGAACCTTTGAGGTCACCCTGTCACCCTGTCTCCCAGGACCCTGTTACTTTATTAAACATTGGCACTGGCTGGCAAGAGCCACAGGGGAGCTCATGTCTTTATTCTTCTTGTCTATGTAATGAGCTTAAAAAAAAAAATCAATGAGTCTGCTGCTGCCCAGGAAGAGGTAAAGGGCCACGGGGAAGTTTCCAGGTCTAATGGATGTGGGCTTGAAGGAAGATGTTAGGGATGATCTAAATTAGGCTAAAATTTTTTCAGCAAGTTAATTCGTACTAAATATTGTACTTACTTTTCATTCTATGAAAAGTTTCTGTGTCCATTAACCACCTGAATAAGGTGTCTGAACAGGGAGGTCCCCTGGAGCATGCAGTTCTGTTTCTCGTGATTTCATGCTTGTTGTTTTTGAGACGAGGGTCCCAATACGTAGTTCAGGTTTCCTTTTAACTCTATTAGCCTGGGTTGACCTTGAGGCGAACTCAAGATGACCTTCCTTCCTCAGCATCCCGAGTGCTGGGATTATACCCCTGTGGCCCCACACACAGCTTATTTCTTGAGTTTTTAAGAACATTAACTTGTCCTGAATTTTTAACACACTGCATTTGTCCTGGGATATTTCTCTATTGAAAAAAAGTCATATTCATTTTCTAATCCAGTAAGTGAATGAGTATCCTTCATCTAAAATGCATGGAGCCAGAAGTGTCTCAGATTTAGAAAATCTTCAGATTTTTGGAGTATTTGGAGTATTGTGGAGTATTGGAGTAAACTTGACCAGCAGAGCATTTCCAATCAGAAAGTCCAAGATCAGAAGTGGAGATTTGAGTGGTGCTTCAAAAGTTTCAGATTTTTGAGTACTTCAGATTTTGGATTTTCAATAAAAGTTACTCAATCAGTATTTGTCCTAGGGCCAGGGATCTGTAGTACCTTGTACTTAATTCTGTTGGAAATTATGCAGCTGTCCATTCTTTCACTTAGCTGTTGCATGTGAATATATCCAATGACAGTTCCTGGGGACTGGAAATGGGAAGTCAGCGTGACAAATGAGGTTGTTGCTCCATGCCAGAACCAAGATGTACCCCTGCGGAAGTCTAGGAGGTCAGAGAGGGCACAAGCAAAGAATTGCGTGCAATGTTTAATTTGCGTGTGTGCTGGGGATCGAATCCAGGACCTCATGCGCGACAGGCAAGTGACCAGCCACTGAGCCGCACCCCCAGCCCTCCTCATACGATTTTGGAGAGGAAATGCATTAGCGCTGTTATCCACTGCAGGTGTCTGGTAATTGTGAACAGCAGTTGGGAAGCGAAACACCTTGATGCGATGAGAACGCGATGTGATTTTGGCAGGGAGCTGGGCGTCAGACGCAGAGCCTGCTGCATGCCAAACTCAAGCTCTGCCTCCCATCCGACTTTTGCATGGAGCTGGGGTCCTTTGCACTCAGCTCTGCAGTGCTAACAGAAGCTCTCTGTAAAGTGCATATCATGGGTTCTGTTGATTCAAGAGAAAAACCGGAGGCCCAGAGCAAAAGCCTGAATCCCTTAAGTCTCCAAAATTGGTCACATGGCCAACCGTGCCTTGTGTCTCGCGTGTGTATGTGAGTACTTACGAATCCTCGCCTGTGTACGTCTCAGGTTGAAGGTCAGAAATAGAAACACTTACTGAATCACAACAGGCCCAGCATCTGCGTTTGACCTTTGAAGCCCTTTCAGGAACGCTCCCTATCTACTCAATGGAGAGAAGAAGGGGGGAGGGGAAACCTCTTGTGAGAACTGGCCTCGCGCGCTGTGTGGCTTTCCTGTCTCAGCCTCTTCCAGGCTGACAGACTCTGCAGCCTTCCTTCGGAAAGCCATGGAAGTTGGAGCCGCGACACAAACAGGAAGCATTTGCCTGCAGGCACCACCTCTTTAAATATCCCCGAGCAGTGGGAATTCCTTCTGTCGCCCTTTGTCGGCCGCCCTGCAGGGGTGGAGGTGACCAGAGCTGTCCTGGAGGAGGCCGGGGCGAGGGCAGCACTCAGCCCCCCGGGGAGGTGGGTGTTGGAGATGGGCTTCCTGCCACCAGGCCGGGAGGGGACACCTCGGCAGAAGTGGCCCCTGCTGCTCCCCTTGAGAATATCCTGGGCACTTCTAACCTGCTGCAAGGTAAGGCTCTGAGCTCTTCCTGAGTCAGTGACTTCTTTCTGCAGACTGGTTCTTTGATTTAAAAGAAGAAGCAAGGGTGTAAATGGTTGCAGAAACTCTTAAAAATCCTGTTGGAAACTCTGTCCTGGGTTTGTAGGCCTGCATGTGTCCTGGAGCTCTCCCGGCTTCAGCCCACCCCGCTCTCCTGCGCTTTCAGCCGGGTGCTGAGTCTCCTGGGAGAGGATCCTGGAGGCCAGGGCTGGCGTGCAAAACACCAAGGCTTCTGCAGAGCCCCCGCTTCAGAGTTCAGGGCGCTGTCATCCATGCGGCCCTGGTCAACGGCTTTTTAGTTGTCCTTCGTGTGAGTTTGCATTTGGATTTCGTTTCCTATTGATTAGATTCGACTCATCCGCTTCGGAGTGTTACGGATTCTTTTTACTTCA
This sequence comes from Dasyprocta punctata, assembly GCA_004363535.1. Classification (NCBI taxonomy): domain Eukaryota; kingdom Metazoa; phylum Chordata; class Mammalia; order Rodentia; family Dasyproctidae; genus Dasyprocta; species Dasyprocta punctata. The sequence goes on from RJWM01010726.1 coordinate 5,707, forward strand.
GTAGTATTATCTTTCTGTTTACCAAACTGTCTGTATTGCTTCTAACTGTTTGTACATTGCTTTACTAGTGTATTTTGTAACCAAAAAGTAAAGTCTACTTTGACCCCAAGTCTGCCTGGGTGAAATACTGCTGTTTGTGTAGTATTTGGAGGGTGGGAAAGTTGTTTTTTCCCTTGTAGTTGCACCTGGGATTTCAGATGGTGCAGACAAAGCCAAGAAGGCTGTGATGGGATCTGCACTTCCTCCGCGGTGTGTCTTGTCTGCTCAGTGTGCTCCTATGTGAAAATAAAGGTGCCTTTTGATGATGGTTGCTAAACGGGTAGACTTCCTTTAAAGCCCTTAAGTAATAATGAATTTGCATTATAGTTAGAATTTCTCTGAAAGTTTCCCATTCCATGGTTTCCTGTCTTATAGCCCTGAATGTAATCTCTGCTCCCCTTTCTGCCGTCCTGCCCTTGTCCGTGTGGCTGTCCTTTGCAAGGCTCTTGTTAAAGTCCAAGCCAGGCGATTAACTGAGTAGCAGAGGGCTGATCAGAAACAAGTTCAACAAGGTAAGTCTTCTTATGTTTCAATGTGGAAATATAAACAAAGGGCTATATTTTCTGAAAATGGGGGTTCGGACAGAAAACAGCGAACACTTAGCTCCCCAAACAGGCAGAACCATTTCCAGATAAGGGATTTAAAGACGTTGGACACCATATGGGAAGGGTCTATCAGGCAAGTTTTTGCCTGAGTACAAACTATCCTCAGAGGTGCACTGATCAGTTTCTCTGGGTCCTAAGTAGAATCACAAAACGCTGCAAAGAAGGTGCCTCCTACTCCTGGTCAGCAAAGTGCAGGAATGCAGGAATGTGTTTTAATGCCTGCTTCCTACCCTAGGGGTGCTGTTTTGAATCAGCCCAGCTGACGTAAACACAGGCCCAGCTTGGACAGTCTCCAAGCAGAAGGTGAATAGTTCACATTAGAGGGGCAGTGTGATTCCGGGAGCCGCCCAGGGCTCTCTCCGCGGGCTCCACCAGTCCTAGATGGGACACGGCAAGATTATGCCTGGAACAGTCCCCCGAGTACTCATCTACACAGAAGGCAGGAGAGCTTGAGAAGGGGAGTTGTTTCTTAGGGACACAAAAGCCTGCGGAGTATTGCAGGGTGAAGAGAAGCTGTGGAGAAGAGTGGGAGAGCTGATTAGATGGATGCGAGGCTAGGTGACTTGGGCAACTGGTGCGTGATAGGTTTACAAACTTCGAGAACCAAGCAGAGTCAACAGGAAGTGATCTCTGTAGCTACGAAGGTTAGCGTGAACGATTGTCCACTTGACGAGATGAGCACAAAGATTTATTAAACTTTTCCTTTTGAGTACACATGGTGAAACTGGGGCCAGACAGGTAAGGACATTTTCTGCTGGGCTCCAGATCATAGCAGCTTAGACTTCCCAAGAGCGCAGCAACTCGGTGCTGCACGAAAATCATCCTTTGGGCTGTGAGCACGCCACTGTTTTGCTTTGAAAGATCACTGGAAAGTGTCAGGTTTCAGTTATTGGTACACTGAGGTGGTATTTGACGCATCAGTATCTTCCAGATTGGGTGATTAGGTACCTGGTGATGGAGATGCTTTTGCCCTGTATTTCTTCCATCCACGGTGCAGAGTTCCTTCCAAGCAGGGCCTCCATGGGCTGGGAAAGGAATGCAAGGAAGTGACAGAAGCCACCTGCCAGGGTCCTTTTCCTGCAGCTCCCGAGCTGGCCTGCGCCTGCAGCTACAGGTAGACACCCTACAGCAACTTTGTGAATATGCTGGGTGGGGCTTTTTAGGAAGTAAAAGTAAAAAAATGTAGGCAAAGCCATGGATTCATGTTTGACAATTCTTTTAGAATCATAATTGCATGTCACATGTTGTCTTTCATTTCATGCTTTGGCAACGGTGAATTATTCGGTAGGTGTGAATTTTACAAAGATATCATGGGGCTTATCATATGATCTACCTCTGCAAGCATGTTTAAAAAAGCACCCTAAAACAATCTTTTTTTTTTCATTAGAGAAGTTTATGGATGTCTTTAATGATATAAACTTTAATCCCTTCTAAACAACTTTCCAATCCATGGGATTAAAGAAGGCAGAAATCAGTATTGGGAGACCTGTCTTGGATATTTTTGACACGTGTCTTTTTTCAAAGTTTTCCAATAGCCAGAGGCACCAAGACATCTGTAGTCAGAGATGTGCAGGATTTGGTGGATGTGGTAGCAATGGTATTACAGAGGGCAGGATGAGAAGGGGTCCCCTGGTTAGACAACGTGGCACAGGAGGTTTCAGACATGGCTCTAGGAAATCCTGGGGACAGAGGTGCAGAGGGAGGGGTGGAAGGAAGGGCGGAATCTACGAAGCCTCTGGACCTTGGTCCATGTTTCCTCCAGAGCCGTTGGGCCTATATTCCTTTTTGTTTGCTTGTTTTATGGTGCAGGAGATGGAACCCAGGGCCTCGGGCATACTAAACACAGGCTCTACCACTGAGCTACATCTCCAGCTCTTGTATCCCTTTTTAATTCTGGACTTGTATATATATTTTATTTTTTTTAAACTCCTGATTCACTCAAGTTCGAAACCACTGAACAAGAGCCGTTGGTCACACACCACAGGCCAAGCCCGAGAGCTGCGCTCTTGGTCCCTGCTTCGTCACGTTCGTCAGGTCTCAGCTCCTGCCATTCCAGGGAAGGCACTCACTCGGGGGTCAGTTCAGGAGTGGAAAGGTCCCCCTGGCACACCGAGGAAGTGCTGCTGCTCACTCAGAGCCTCCGGTACACAGGCGCTTTACAGATACGGTTTCACTGACTCTTCACACAAAGCCCATGGGGGAGAGGTTTTCTGCAGCCTGACAGTGAGGACACTGAGGCACAGCGTCTGGCCCGGGTTCATACAGTTTAGTGCCAGGGCAAGAAGGGGAAACCGGGGCTGTGTGGCTCTGGGTCCTTCCCCCGACACAGTACTGAGTGAATGATGAAGTCTGCGTCCTGGGCTCTTCCGTCTAGCGGTAGAGACCTGTCTGCGGGCGTGGAGGAGGAGCTGCAGGGCTGTGACAGTGCGGGGAGAGGGGCCTGTGTTCAGTCCTTTTGCAGGAGTGGGACCCAGGGCCTCGGGTGGGGACTGTCACTGAGCTACACGCCTGGGCCCTGGGTTCATTTTAAATCCCATCCCTTCCTCTTCCCCACTAACAAAGACCTGCAGGTCTCTGTGTGTGGGTGGTGGTGGTGGTGGTGGTTTTTGCTGTCGTTGTTGCTGCTGTCGTCATCCAGGAGGGGAAGGGGGTGCCGTTGTGAGAAGAGAATGGAATCACACTTTGAGAAGGAGTTCGCTGCAGAGAATCATGGCCTGCCTGTAAGGCCTGGGTCGGTCACAGAGCATTCAGTAATCTGCTTACAGCGCCGGGGACCCAAGACCTGCCTGTCTGCTCTTCTGCCACCCTCTGCGTTTGTCAGCTGACCCCTCTGTCGAAGTCCAGGAGTCCAGCGCGGGTTGCACGCTGCCCCTGCTTCCCACACCGCCTCCGCCCCCTCACCAGACCCTCCAACCTCGGGGCACGGCTTTCCTCCTCGGTCCGGGGCCTGCTCTTCAGTGCCGCCTCGGACTCCTTGGCTGCCCCGTGGCCGCCCCTGGACTCCGGCTCTTCTTTCCCCTCGGCCACATCCCACGCTGTGAACTGACGGAGAGCTGGCCTGTTTGATGCCTTGGTTACGCCATCCTTGTTGCCTCTGTTTTTGACCTGAATCCACACAGGTGCTGCCTCTCCAAGACAGTGCTTCAGGGCCCTAAATTTACCTGGCACTTTCCACACTGGCAGCGTGACGCGGCCCTGCCTCCCGTCCCGTGCTGGCTGGGCTGCGGGGCCGCTGCAGTGTGGACCAGGCCTGCCCTTTCTGTCCGGGGCGCTGACAGACCTGTCCCCCACTTCAGATCCGATACAGATTCCCTGTGTTGGCACTTTCACGGGCTGCTGTTGGCTTCTGAATCCTTGACCTTTTTCCGTGAACTTCGCCCAGCCCGGACGCAGGCGTCCTACACGTGCACAGCCGAAGTCTCTGCACGTCATACTCCTTCCTACTCAATTTCACCCGGCTGTTTTTAGTTCACAGGCCCAGGCCACTGAGAATTTCTTGATTTTTGGATTGTCATCACCACGGTCTGCTAGGCTCGTGGGGAAAAATGATCTGAGAAAAAAATCCCAAGGCTTCCAAACTCTTCATAAATCTTCTCTACCGATGTCTGTGCTCCTGACACCTGGCTAAGAAAACCTCAGTGGCTTCCTCAGCCCGAGGAGGGTCTCTGCTACAGCGCCTCCTGCCGCGCGGGTCCCAGCAGGAGTGCGCCCCTTGCACGCCCGGCCCTGCGCTTCCTGGGCTGTGGGGCCTGTGCAGTCTGCGCCACAGCCCGCCGGTCCTCCTGCCGGAAGCCCAGCCTGACCTTTCACAAGTTGTCCTTTGGCCTTCCCTTCATTTTGGGGGCCTTGTCTAAGACTCTTGGCACTTACTGTGTTCCCCTGGTGGGGTGAAGGGCCTGGTGCCCCTCCACGTGCGCCCTCCCGCTGGAATCATGGCGGCCAGTGGGATCCGGCCTGCGTGCTCTGACCGCCAGATTCTAGGGCAAGTGCTTAAGCTGAAAATCCGAGCTCCGAAACCCAAAATGAGCATCAACGTGACACCAGAAGTGGAAAATTCCAAATCTGAATCCATGTGACCTGTCCCAGTCAACATGCAGGCTCAAGAAAATTGCATCAAGTTACCCTCAGGCTCAGTGTCTGAGGCATGTGTGAAACATAAGTAAGATTTCTGTTTAAACTTGGTGTCCCTCAAAATATTTTATTATGTAGCTATAAATATTACAAAATCAGGGGGAGTATCCAAAACTCTATGGTGCCAAACATTATTGATAAGGGCTAAGAAATCTGTATTGATGCTGCAATTAAAATGTTTAATCGCACAAAGCATAACTAACGTAGGTGTTAGTGGTGCCATGCTAAGTTGTCTTTTGCTTTGTGTAGAGCGACAAAAGAAATTGTAAAACAGGTTTTTTTTTTCTTTTACAGAGTATAATCCTTTTTCCTTTGAAAATATATCATTGTCAAGGAGAATCAGAGATGCATGGGTTTAACTTTGACATTTGTCATGGAGATTAACAATCTTTGGCCTGTGAGCTGATTGAGACCTTGGCATTTATTGAAGATCTGTCAAGGATCTTCTCTTGGGAGAGGTAGTTGTAGAAATATTAAGAATCAGGTGAAATTTCTATATTTGCAAGCTTATTTAGAGGCGTAACATACACTGAGTGAAATATTAATATAAGGTACATTATAAAGAAGTTTAGTACTTACCAAATCAGGGATGTAGAGACTGGGTACAGAGGGAACCTGCACAGGCTGGTTCTGAATTGCGATAACCTTACCTCAGTTTCCCCCTCACTTATCACTTCCGGATGCTCTAGAGACTGAAGGATACGACCTTGACAATGTCACCAATTCGCCACTCATATGATATTTGCGCAGAGAAAATTCTCTGAAAATTTGCTTTTTCTTAAATAGAGGACATAAGTGCACCTGAAAAGGAGGTGAACTCTAACAGTCTAACATGTGTATGTTATATGGTTTAGTCCTGATGCCAGGCTTCCGTTAACCTGGTTTGGAGATAAGGGGAGCTTGGGTCCCAAGAGTGGTTACGTGGGTTATTTCATCAGTAAGTGGAAAGTTTGTGACTGGATTCGCATGTGCCCAACCTCGAAGCCGTCTTTTGAAACTTCTGTAATCTCATGTCTCCCTAGACTCCTGTTCATCAGTCTGCATATGGTGTCCACGGTTAGATCGTTATGGTTGAATTTTAGCATCTTATTTGAGTAGGAGACAGAGATAGGTATGATAAGACAAGCTAAATGTTAAGGGTCTTTATACAAGCTAAGGACTTTGAAACATCTTCCCAACAACTGGAAAAGCTTCAGTGAATGATCATTAGCATGAGAATAGCATACTAAGATTTTCATATTGGCAATGTAACTCTTGCCAAGAGGATGTGAAAAATAGCCCAGCATGGTGGCACATGCCTGTAATCCCAGCATGCGGCAGGCTGAGGCAAGAGGATTATTCTGAGTTCAAGAACAACCTGGCCTACAAAGTGAGTTCAAGGCCAGCCTGAACTGCATAGCGAGACCCTGTCTCAAAAAATAGGGGTATTTAGCTCAGTGGTGTAAGCGCCTGCCTGGCAGGTGTGAGGTTGTGAGTTTGATCCCCGATACAAAAAAAAAAAAAAATTATGTGAAAAGTATTAAAAAAGGACAAGACGAGAGACTGGAAGACCAGTGAGGTGATTATATTATAAACTGGGACTCTGGGTATCCAACAAAACAGGAGATGGATTTGAGAGATACTTTCGAGGGAGACTCCTGCGGACCTGTCCAATATGGTGCACGAAGAAGAGAGAGGAGTGACAGGTGCGTGCCGTTATGAGTTGCTGCAAGTAGAGAGGTTTTTTTTGTTTTGTTTTGTTTTGTTTTTTTAAGTAGAAATATGTTGAAATACAGCAAAGGAAAAAAATCCAGGAAAGCTACCACTTGGGGGTTAAGACTCTCCTTAGCATTGTTCCAGTAGTGGCCTTGCTAGGGACTCCGTATGGATGCAAATACTGTCCAGGCATCGCCAAGGCTGCTAACCATCCTTTAGGGCATTTCCCTTTTACATCAGCTAAGCCATGAGCCCGCGCTTCTGACTGGTAACACTCTCTAAGAGTCTGACTTCAGACTTGGGAAAGGTTCCATCTTTATAAATTGGCTAAAGGTTGAGCTACATATAAGCCATTCACAAATCACTTGTTCGATTAGATGTCTCAGCTTTCCTTTAGGGTTTATTTCCCGTAAAGTTGATGTGTTATCTCTTTAGTTTCAAAATAAATTAGCGTAACGATGGAATTCACACGAATTGACTGACAATTCCTTCAGGAGTTTCAGGTTTCTTGTAAGATATCTTGGAAAGTTTATTGGCAGCTTCCTGTGTCTTGAAACTGTGAGTTCCATGAGTCTATGGCGGTGCTGTCTTTCAGTAAAGAGAAGAAATAATTTGCATTCTCCATTCACAAGCAGCTTTCTGGCAATGGTCTCTGTCTGAGAAGCGAAACTACTGCAAATACCTCGTGACAAGTACCCAGGGCGAGCACGGTGCGGTCTGATCCTGAGGTCTGCCTGCCTGAGTTTGAACCATAGCTTTTCCTCCTAAGCAGCAATGCATCTTCAGGCCAGTGATAAATGCTCATTTAACCTTTGTTTCTTTATCTATAAAGGGGGTTATGACAGTCCCTACAGGATTTCTCATGGAATTCTTGAGGGTATCCCACAGGTATTTTACCAGTGTGAAGCATTAGCCAGTGTTGCGTATAATCACTGAACACGAATGCTTGAGTCCTGACTAGACTTAATTCTCTCTTCTGCTGTTTCCAGTGATTTCACAAGTGCTGCGCTCCCTGGAGGAATCTTTGTGTAACTGTCCTGCATGCTCTGCAGCTTCTAGCAGAGTGGTTCCGTGAATAATAGATTTTCTGTTATTGGAGGATGCCAGACTCTCACATCCGTTCACCCTAATGAATCCGGGGGACTATGTTTTTTCAGCGTACCACTCCCTTCTTCCTCTCAGTCACCACCCCCTGCTGGTGCCCCAGCCTGACTCTGCAGCTTAGATAGGGCTCAGACTATCCGAGTGATCTGTGATCTGTGGCATTCTGGTATGTTTATTTCCTCTCTTCCTTTCTTTGTGCTGGTTCTTAGAGAGTGCTTGCTTGGATGTCACAGTCGTGTTTCATTACAACCCATAACAGGATCATGTGGGCATCAGAGGGGCTGACCTCTCTATAGGACATTGTATTATAACCATCAGATTTCATTTGGGTCCAGGGGCTCTCGAAGGGCACACTGGGTATGAAGGCGAAGCACCCCTTTGCAGTGTCTCCTGGAATCCCCCGCCAAAGCACGGGGCTGAGACAGACGGTGTCCTCCCTGGGATGCTCGTGAGAGTGGTGGGATTCATATGATAGAAAAATGAATAAAGGGGCGGGCAGCATAGTGATTTTCAGGAGGTCATTATGTCTATCACATTTCTTTGCTTAGACCAGATAGCGGGGGACTCTACCCTTGCCTTTGCTTGGGTTTTACAAGTGATAAAGTGTGTTTAAAAAATTGAAGTAAAAAATTAAAAAATATATTCCATGCTCATATTTATAAGATATGATTGAAAAAAACACTAAGTATTTGAAATTTTTGCAGTGTATTATGATAGAAGACACGTTGTCATTGATCCCCCTCAAAATACTCCCTGTTACTTGGAGCACACTCGTCTCATCCTTCTCGCCCCTTTCTGGAGCAGTTCTGGAGTCCTTCTTTCCTGAGTGTCTTTTCATGGCGGCCTTGATGTCCTGAATTCAATTCAAAATGTTCACGGCAATTTTAGTCAAACGAAAACATGACGCCGTGTCCTCATCCACCTCATTCACCAGATTTGGCACCACGTGGCTTCTGACTCTTCCCCAAAGTCAAAATGACCATGCAAAGTAAATGGTTTGAATTAATTCAGGACGTTCAGGCAGCCACAGAACACAACAAAGATACTAGTGAAAGAAGACTTCCAGAAGAGCTTCAGAAAGTGGCGAGAACGATAGGATGAGTGCGTTAGAAATTAGAGGGGGGAAAAGAAAGTATTTTGAGGGGAATTGATGTCTGTGTGTCTTTACTGTAATACATTTTTAAAATTTTAAACATATACCATATTTTCTATAAATATGAGCATGACATTCATGTTCCAGGTTTTCCCTTTGTTTTCATCAGAATTCCTGTGCGTAGTTGCCAAGCTCGGATATGCCGTGACCCCCAACAGACTTTCCACGAACAGTGATTGCATCAGTGCTAGGGGAAGCGCACAGCGGAAGTGTTTGTCCATTCTTGTTTAGCATTTCAAACATTGTTCTTGTTTTGAGGAAAGAAATGTTAGGTAATGGTGAAAAATCCATGGGGGAGACTTGCGTGGGCCTCTGGCAGTGTTTCATTGCTTTGAAATTACTCTGAGCTGTGTGTCTTTCTGACCAAGTTCTGGCAGAAATTCAACCTTTCTGCTACTGAAGTAAACAGAAGAGAGCTCAAAATGTCATTGACGGTGAACCTCAGGGTCCTTAGCTTACATGAGAGAGATGAATAGCGGGGTGCCCTGGGGGGGTAGCTCGGTGGTCGAGCCTTTGCCCTGCATGCACAAGGCTCTGGGTTTGATCCCCAGCACTGCAAGGAGGCGGGGAAGACGGAGGAACGGTGGGGGCGGGGAGGGAAAGCTGGACCTGGGAGGCCACCAGGCCGTAAATCAGTGGAAGGCCAGATGGCCGGCCAGAACCAGCAGGTCCTATTCAGATGGAATTTCACCTTAACCCGATATTCGCTTACGCCGTCTCAGCCATGGAGGCTGAGAAAATCAATCAGTCTTGAGGTACATGTGGACTTCACATCCCGGGAATGTCATTTTCTTGGTTTCCTGTCTTATATTTTACATTCTAATTCTGAGCCCTCCGTGTGGACTGACTGCAGAAAAGCTTAATCCAGTGACAGCCTCAAGCCAGCTGCTCAATGCAGTCTGGCAGTTTTGAAGTTGTTCCAGGTTAAAACTGAGAAATATTAGCGACTTCCCCCACTGCGGCCCCCGCCCCTACCCCGTGGCTTTGAGACCTCGCCCTGTGGGACGGCCAGGAGGCTGAGTCAGTACTCTTTGGATTCTGAGTCCTCACTGGGGGAACTCGGGGCAGTGCTGCGGGTGGGGACACAGGGATGCAGTCCCAGGCCTGGCTGTCTGGGCTGAGCTCCGGCCCTCTGCCCCTCGGCCTGGCCATCTGACGCTTTTCTCCAGCCAGCTGGCCCTACCCGACTCCGGGAATCCCTGGGTGCCTCTCCCTGGACCCCCGAGGCAGTGCTGTGGACCCAGCGCCCTAACCCGGCCCAGGTGCTGTGCTGCGCATTCTTCTTGGCCCGGTCACGTGGGCTGTGTCGTCTCACAGTGCCCTTCCGCCCCTGCTTTTCCCTCTCTCCGGGTTGGAGCAGGGTGGTGTGAGACTTGTTTTGCCAGTTCATATCTCTCTGCAGAACTATTTTTGTCTCTCATTTGAACTACAGCCAAGAACTTGGAATCTTTGTTTGCTGCATCTGTGTTTGCTGACAGTTTTCCCCGGGCCAGTGGTGAACTGGCCGTGCCCGGTCTCAAGGAGGCTGGAGAGGGGAGGGGCGAGGCGGGAGCGTCCATCAGCACCCTGTCCTTCATGCCGGCAGCCAGCCCCAGACCTGACGCCTCAGCCCGGGGCCCGAGGCACTCCTCCCTTCCCCGAGACCACAGCCGCGTGCAGGGTCCTCTCCACCTTGAGACAGTCTTGCTCTGTTGCCCAGGTTGGGCTCAAACTCCTGGGCTCAAGCAATCTTCCTGCCTCAGCCTCCCACGTAGCTGAGACAACAGGCATCTGCCACCTCTGTGCTAGACTTGCAGTTTTATTTATTTATTTATTTATTTTTGGTACCGGGGATCAAACTCACAACCACGGGCCTGCCAGGCAGGTACTTGGGCCACTGAGCTAAATCCCTGGCCCTATTTTTTGAGCCAGGGTCTCACTATGCACTTCAGGCTGGCCTTGAACTCACTTTGTATCCCAGGCTGGTCTCGAACTCACAATGATCCTCTTGCCTCAGCCTCCCGAGTGCTGGAATTAAAGGCCTAAGCCACCACACCCAGCTCAGACTTGTAGTTTTCAAGTGTTTTCCTAAGGAATTTGGTTAGAGCATTCACGAGGGGTCCCTTGGTGTGTGTGTGTGTGTGTGTGTGTGTGTGTACAGTGGGCCCTCCAAATCTCAGAGTTTCACGCCCTCAGATTCAACCAACCCGAGACAAAATATTCAGAAAAGCAACTGTGCCTGTGCTGAATGTAAGCAGACTTTGTCTCTCGTGGCTTTTCTCTAAACAGTGTGGTATAACAACTCCCCACATTGCACTTACACTGTGCTAAGTGTCAGAAGTGGTCCGGAGGCTGTCAGGAGTGTGTGGGGGCTTCCATGAGAGCCCTGCACTGTTTAGTGCAAGGGATGTGGGAGCCAGGATTTCTGATGTCCAAGAGGATCCTGGGGCCAATGTCCTGGGGCTGCTGAAGGAAAACTGTTTATGTAACAGGGTCAACTTTGTATAAGATTTATATGTAAGTTATGTAAATGTGAATACATATTTATATAAAATGCATGGGCAAATAGTGTATGTATGTGGAGCAGTAATATTAGCATGTATATATATGTGTGTGTCTGTGTGTATAATGTGTATCTGCACACGCACACACACACACACACAGTACACACACGTCTTGGACAGAGTCAGGTTGGATCTTTCCGGCGCCTGGCTACTGCACCACGGTGCACAGTTCTGTTCTTGTCTTGGCCTTGCTTTCTCTCCCGACAGCACTGCGCTGAAACAGTAAAAGGAGTGGAGGGTCGTGGGCAGTGCCTGTGCCCTGAGTGACCTCTGCCCCTTGCCCCACAGCCCTGACTAGTCGCCCAGCCCCAGGCCAGTTCCTGCAGGAGCCCGGAGCCCACTGCTCCTGAGCTTGGGCTCGGCTCTGGCACAGCCCTGGGTCACCCTGCGCCTCAGGCGCTCAGCCTGCGACTCTTTGATCTCCACGGCCTCCCTGCTCACAGAGCCCAGGGGCTGGACGCGTGCACGCAGTGCTCTCCTGGCAGCCCCCGGCCCGTCCAGACCTTTTCTGTTTTAAGTGCGCTCCCTTCTCTCCCCGGCATGGAGTTAGTTCCCGGGCTGGACAGCTCCCTATGTCCTGCAGGACTCGGGCCCATCCACGCCTCCTGCTCTCCGGTCCCTGGTGGGCTCTGCCCAGGGGGATGCGGGGGTGCAGAGAAAGGGGCCCGGGGTTGCACGTGCATTCACAGCTCTTCTGTGGTCTGTCTCGAGGCGCCTGCTCTCCCTAGGGGGTTCATGGCTCCAGCGGCCCCTCCTTCCCTCTGGCCTTCTGCTCCCTGGCCAGGGCGGCCTCCTCCCAGGCCCTGAATGTTATTGTTGGCTTCCCCTCCTGCTGATCGCATCCTGAAAACAGCCAGACACCCCGTGTTCAAGTCTCCCGGGGTTCTCCTGCCCCACCAGGACCCCAGGGAGCCGGCACGGTTGTAGGTCCTTAGGCCCAGGCCTCTCCGCGCTACTTGCTGCTGGATGGGCATCTGAGCCGTGGCCAGGCCCGGCAGCCCCGGGTGCTTGGGTCCAGATGCAGGCCCTGCCTGCGCCCAGAGAATCAGAGCTCAGACTTAACAGGATTCCGAGGGAGAAAGCAGCCTGGAGCCGCCCTCAGCTTTCACTCACTTATTTGTGCAGTGCTGGACGCTGACACCAGGGCCTTGCCACTGAGCTACATCCCCAGCCCACTCTATATTTTTACTTTGAAACTGGGTTCCACAAGGTTGCTAACTGCCTATTTCTGAAAGGAATCGCTTTTCCTTCTGGGGAAAGCCCACGAGTTGTCTTGCTGTTTCTGCTTCAAGTCTCCCCCTCCCTTCACCCCGTTTTCCTCTGTCCTCTTTCCTTGTGTGTTCCTAAACTTACTCCTCATGCTGGGTTCTGAGCTCCAGGCGCTGCGGGGCATCGGGGATATGACAGCTAAAGTGGCGAATCCCTGCTCTCCACTCACTTTAGAGAAGGAAGCAGTGCAGTCATGGTCAGTTTCAATGCTATGAAATCAGAGGTATGAGCCATGTTGGAACTAGGAGCAAAATTAGGTGGGACCAAAGGCCAAAGTTATCCAAATTAAAGTTACTGTGCCTGGTGAAGGAGAGAAATCCCGCTGTGAAATCTTCGAAAAGTATTGTGTTTGCTAATTTTAGCCACATCTGAAAATGTTCAGTAAAGTCACTCCATCAGAATCCCCTGTCCAGAAACTTGATTCTAATGTCACATTTGACCAACAGCGGAATCTCCCCCCGGCGACATGAGGCCGGCTGCGACCGCCTCGTTCTGTGTGTGACGACAGCAAATGCCTGCGGTCAGCTTGGATTCCTTCTTTTTTTTTTTTTCCCCAAAAGGAAATTCATGGAGAAAAACCCCAAACGATTACCTCATAAGCCATCTTTTTGGAATTATTTTAGTGCTTATTGAAGAATCTCAATCCCCTCTCAAAAGGGTTCTCACGGGAGTTCCTAATTAGGCTGAGACTTTTATTACCTGCAAGCAACACTCCCATTTAAGTCCCTGCGTTATCCACATAAGAGAAATAACACAGATTCCAAATTACCCAAGCACCAATGGAGAAATGCTATATGATACCATTACGACGTTTAAAAAAAGCTTTGGCTTAGAACTGTAACTGTTGATTAATTCTTCCATCATCCATCCATCCATCCCTCCATCCCTCATCCATCCTTTCATCCATCTATCCATTTTCCATTCATTTGTCCATCCTTCCATCATCCATTCTTTCATCCATCCGTCCGTCCATCCATCCATCCATCCATCCATCCATCCATCCATCCATCTTTCATCCATCCAGTCAAGGGCATTAGTGTGTTACTTCTGACCTAACTCTTTCCTCACCTTCCCTGGCCCTAGAACTCAGAGATAAAGACATCTGCTTTATTCTGGATTTGAAAACTTCCCTGCTCCCTTCACCTCGCCTTTGCTTGGGCCAAGTTTGCCTCTGACCTCTAAGGGTGCTCCTTCCTCTCTGCTCCTCTGTCAGCAGCAGGGACTCAGGTTAAGTGGGTGCAGACTTGCAGGATATGACACCACATGGTGGCCCTGTCATTCCAAGACTGGTGTGTTGTCATCCTTACTGTGTGGAAAAGGACTGCACCAGCCAGCCTGTGCGAGAACCCCAGCGATGCAGTGGCGTTGAGCAGCTGAGAGAGGCCCCCATGTCCATGATGTGGGAATGGGCTTCTGAGGGGACGCACGCACTGCACTGAGATGGGAATTTGTGGGCCTCAGGTTCCCAGGGACTCAGTACTGCCCGCAGCGGCCCACGAAATCAACTCCCATATCGCTATGAGCATTTGGAAAACTGACCTAGAAGAGGAAATAGGTCAGACTACAATACACATGGTGAGACTAGTTTGAGAAAATTTATTATGTGTATGATGAATTAGGTACTGGGTATAGATAAAAATTACATTCCTAATTTATATGGGTTGAGAGTGAACGTTCTTTGAAAAACACTCTCCTATGAAATACATACTGTTTTGAATGAGGTGTTTTTTGAACAGTTTGGAAGTAAACGGAGAGGCCAGAGTCAGGTGAACAGAGCAGTGTTTTAGCATCAAATGACCAATGTAACGGATCTCTAGTTGTTCATTTGCACCAGCTAAAATGAATCCCTGAGAACTGACTTGATGGCACCACTTAAAATTGGTTAACAGGCATCAACCTAGGTGCCACATGCTGGTAATCCCAGCACTTTCTGGAGGCTGAAGCAGGAGGATCGAGGCCAACCTGGGCAACACAGTGAACTCAAAAGCAGCCTGAACTACATAGTAGCAGCACCCTGTCTCAAAAAAGTGAACAAACAAAAATTTTAAAAAGATGAAGACAAATCTCCCCACAGCAAGAACTGGCATTTGAAAGTTGTCTGCTCTGGCTGTTACTATATTATTGTTAGTAACTACTAGAGCAATTTGAAATGGGAGAAAATTCCTCAAATTATCAAGTTTTCTTTTTTGAACTCAATTTCTTATCAGCAAAGTTTTTAATGCTCCAGAATTATTTTTGGCCTAAGACTTTGAAACTGTTCCAATGTGATCATTTATTCAGAGTTGAGTTTTATACTGAAGGTAAATTTTGAGAACAGGAAAAATCAACTAAAATAAAAACCAGCATCCTATGAATGGAGAAAATTCTTTCAGCAACATCTTTATTTATGCTTCCTTTATATTATTCACTTCAACTTTTTAAATATGAGATTATCAGTGAAAATGATAATGGTCGTGAAGATAAATCTTTGCTGTTTAAGGGATATGGTCTACAATTAAGGAAAACCTTTCTTACAGATTCTTGGTTTTGTTTTGGTTTCTGGTAGCACTGGGAATTGAACCCTGATGCTGAAGTACATTTCTGGCCCCTTTTCATTCTGGAACGCGGTCTCCCTAAGTTGTTAAATGGCTCAGGCTGAGTTTAACTTGTGCTCCCCCAGCATGGTAGGATTGCAGCTGGCTGAGATTTCTTAATTTAAAAGCTTAGTCTGCTAGGACTCGAACCCAGGACCTCATATGTTCTAGGCTAGCACTCTGCCACAGAGCTACACCCCCAGCCTTAATGTCAAAGTTCAATCCATCCTTTGTGCTACCAGTTATCAATGGCTGCGTTGTCTGTCATCTCCTCCCAACCAACCTGAGTGGTTCTGTTTCTGCCACACGTTCTCACTCGTTTTGCCAACTGCTGCTCCGCCTTAGTTTTTCCTGGTCTTGGACGGGGTGGGCCCGGCAGCATGCTGGTTCCTTCTTCCGTTACAGCTTTGGGCTGTGCACACGGATCTGGTGTTTCTGCAGGACTCTCTGAGTGCTTGTAGGTTGCTAGGGACACAGCTGTGATGGAGACAGGAATTCCTGTGTCTGCTTCTCGCTCCTACCAGGGAAGGGCGTGCACAAGAAGCATCCACACCACAGGGCAGGTGGATCCTAAGGCCACCGGCAAAGGCTCCATGGGATGATAACGTGTGAACCAGCCTTAAAGGGTAAGCATGTCACTTGTTAATGTCATGGGACATTCTTGTCAGAGAAAGCAGTCCTCGAAAGCCAGCCCAGTCCCGGCTTGTGGATGCCATGGCTGGTGAGGCACTGCCAGGCGTGGGCTGCAAGCAGGTGTGAGACAGGGGGAGACCTGCTGCTGGCATGTGGCCCTGTGTGGCCCTCGGTCTTTGCAGGCAGGGAGCCTGCAGGAGGCTGGTTTTGCAACAAACCTGTGCCTGGAGACATTTAACATCGTTGCAGAGGGGTGTATCTGAGAGCAGAAGACACAGGAGGCCAGGACAGAGCCTGAGCAGGGGACACAAGCAGCAAGTGGCTGAGTGATGGCGTGGTGGGAGAAGGACCTTAGTGTGCCCTTGGGTCTAGAACGCGAGAGACAGCTCTCTGCATACTGCGACAGTCGGGGACGCCAAGGTCCTACAGCAGAGGGAACGGCTCACTTCGTTGTAGGCAACCAGGATGGTGACTTCTAGCAAAGCATCATCACTGTGGAAATCTAGCAGAGAACAGGACAAACAGGAAGCAGAAAGCACATCTGTAATCCTTTCAGCACAGATAGCTGTCATTAACAGTTCCCCACAGTCATTATTCTGTGTGTATTTTATATGCTTAGGAAAATTTCAGGTCCTCATTTTCTTACTTAGTGCTATGAGAAGCATTTCTTCTTATGGTAAAGGCACACCATTACTCTGAGTTTAATGACTTCAAAATCACTTTTCTGTGGGTGTGCATGAAAACACCAAGTCCTCCCCTTCACTGATCGTGTCTAAATTTTAATGAGGAACCTTGTATTTCACTCCACTGTGCATACAGTTAGTTGTCTAAAACTATTATTCTCATAGACATGATAAGTAGAATTAATGAGTTAAACAACACTTCATGTAAAGATTTTAATGTTCTTGTATTGCTTTTCAGTGAACATATACAGGGAAGTTTTGGAAGTTAGAAACATTTAACTTATGAGAGAGTTTGGATTTTGCAAGCATTTGCTGTTTGAGAACGTGAAATGTAGTTTAAAGTGATTCCAATTTTCCTGTTGGGAAGAGTTAGCAAATGACAGCATCACAAACAAAGAAAAGCCAAAGAGGACAGGGTGAGCAGCCTTCGCTCTGGGGGTGACAAGCTCAGGATTGTCACCCTGCTGCAACAGAAAAGCTACACTGTAGGACTCCATGCAGCACGCGAGGCGGTGCTGTGCAACCCACAAGAGAGGCAGGAGGTGCAAGGGCTGCACTTGTGCACCACTGGCAAATCCGTCCAAAGTCAAGGGGTAGAAGTGATGAGCAGGTAACAAAGGAAGGGCAGGTGATGAGACCATTGGGGGCACTGCTGCTTCTCAAGGTCACACACAGGAGGAACTGGTGAAATAGAACAAGAAAAAGTGGTAAAAAAAAAAATCAGGAAATTGCATCATAAGAGATTTTTCAGAAAGCAAAGCTAAACAAAACAGAAATGTTCTACAGCTCTGACTCTCTGTGCTAGCAGACATATGCCCTCTTTTACCATCCTAAAATGAAATTTATGGATCATATACTCTCCCTGTGCACGCAATGTAAAAAATCAATCTGATGCCACAGCTATACTGTGAAGGGAAAGAAACCAAGGCAAGGGTGAAGGCAGTGAGAGACGAGCTTCTCACGCTGTTGAGGGTCTAACAGGGACTGGAGCGTCGCGGGCGACCCAGGACGGCCTCTCCTGCGTGGGTCCACTGGCATTCCTAAGGCCGGCCACGGCGACATGCTGAAAGCTCTCCCACAGCATTTCAGGACACTCCCTGCTGGGGACCGGGTCCAAGGGACGAGCAGGGATTCACCGTGTCCAGTGCCCCTCCCTGCTGCTCGATCATTAGCGTCCTGGCTAAGTAAGAAACGGGAAGCAGCAGGATGGTGCGGGCATCAGGACCTCTGCGGAATCATGGGCTTCCCACGGTGCCTGCATGAACTGCTCTAATCCCTTGCTTTCTCTTTGCCTCAGGTTCTTAGGTTAATTCAGGAGACACAGGAATGTCACATTCCCCCTGGCAAGGGCTCGACCCACTGAGCCATGCCCAGAGCCCTCCCCACCTCTTGCTCACTTTCACTGGGCATGAACTTGCATTCTGACCTCAAGCAGGCCATCACGAGGACTTTGAAAGAAACACCTCCATTATTCTAGTTGGTCATGTGGCATTTAGGCTGATCATATTGGGTACAAAATTATCCCTGTTTCTTCCCAAATTTCCATTCTATTTAACTTTGAACATGTTACTTGACATCTGGATTTTTCATTTCTTTCTACTTAAAATGCTTACGAGACAGGATAAGTGAAAATCTCTAAAATACTGTACCGGTGTAAGATCCATTGTTGCTATGGCCCTTATTGAGTGTAGCCGGCCTCAGTGTGTCAAGGTAATAGGGTCTTCTATGCTCAAAATCTGGAAAAATGGGAAATGTCACTCCTCCAGTGTTTCTTGGAACTGTTTTTTTTCTTTTTTCTTTTTTTTAAGTTTTCAGGGCATGGATGGTCTTCTTATATATCCCTCTATTTCATTTCACGTTTATTTTTTCTCTTCTCTCTTCTATCTTTCCTCAGCCAAAAGGAATAGAACTCATTTGAGGCAGATGGAAATGGTATAGAAGATAATTAAATTTAGGCTTTGAAGGTGATGTTCAGAGTGGAAGAGAACAAAAGATTGCACTCAATGTTCAGGAAACTGTCTTTTCCTCATCTTTACCCACTCACATATGTAAGTTGCAGACACTTTTTGGCCATGTGTGCGTGTGTGTGCGTGTGTGTGTGTGTGTGTGTGTGTGGTGCTGGGTACTGAATTCAGGGTCTCCCACGTCCTAGGTGAATGCCCTGTTTCTGAGCTACACCCTTAACCCTGGCAGCCACATTCCAAAGATAGGAGCCTACCCGCTGCGTTTATCAGTAAGGGGAACACGGTATTCTTATTAGCTTCTGCTATGCTGAGGATTTGCTGTACTTTGCCACTCACTGCAAGGGCCCATCAGGCTGAGACTAAGGAAGAGGGACACTAGAAAGCTCCCGATGGGGATGGAAATTCCTGCAGCCAGCCTCCCTGCTCAGGAGGGCAGTGCCCCGATTCCTGGTCAGAGCCTCCGTTAGCTTCTTCCCGCCATGGACATGCAGGGGAGGGGCTTCACTTTGCAAATGCTTTATAATGATAAGATTAGTGCTTTATTCACTTTTGATTAGAAAAAATAAAAATATCAGATACAGGCACTGCTAAGCCGTGTGTCCCCTTGGAGGCCAGCAGCGTTTCTCCCCGAGAAAATGCACATGGAGTACCCTTTCAGACTGAAGGTGCTGCAAATCAGATGCGCAGAAAACTGACTGCGGTTGAAACAGCTGCCGGGTCTGTTCTTGTTTTCCACAGCGGATCTCAGTAAGCAGCACAAATACTCCCTTTTGACCTCTCTCGTCTTCCCCTAAACTCACTTTCTTGACAGATTTGCAAATTGTGTACTGCTGCGTTCTGTCTTCCCTTCATAAATACAGAAAGTAAATTGCAGTGGCTTTTGATTCACATTTCTAACTTCAAAAGCACTGAAGAAATCGCTGCTTTTTCCAGTTGGCTCCCTGACCTTCGGCATGCTGCAGGAGCACAGGGCAGTGTCCCTGCAATTCCTTCGCAAGTCTCTGCAGGACCGAGCTAGGTGCCAATTAGTTTGTTGTGTGTGCACTGCCTTTCGGAAATTGTGGTTTTAAAAGTTTCCCACTTTTTTTCAGTTTTTCTTGGAAATGCTGTAGATTTGCTTTGCTTTTGGGGTCTACTTTCTGAGTAGCACAACTTGAGCCCCTGATTTCTAAAATCAAAGGGTCCATTTAATCATTCCATTGCAATTTCTCCTAGATGCATGAAGAAAGGCTAAACGGTGAACAGATTTTCTGAAGACATCAACAGAAACGTCGACGTTTTATTTTCCCAAGTGATCGTGAGAGTATTTTCCTGAGTTTTTGGTTTATTAAAAACTGGCTTTCTGATTCCCAGAATGAGTCAGATAGCCTTCCCTGTCTAGGCAAATGGACTTTTACACAAAGATCGGATAGGCAATGTGAATACCAACACATTTTAACTGAACCTCCCATCCTCCCAGTGAGGAAGAAAAGGGGAGGAATTCTTTCCAGAAAGCACAGTCAAGTCTCAGCCCTGCAGGAGGGCCCACGAGGGAGTGCTGCTCTTGGTAAGGTTCCTGGGGATCCCCAAGTTCCCGAGGTTCCTCTCCCCAAGTCCCAGGCAGGCATACGGCAGCAGCACACTCTCTAGCAAGGGTGACAAGATGAACGTGCCGGATGTAAACGTTTCCAGCTCTGCGGGCCTGAGGTCTCTGTCTCTGCCATAACTGTTCAACTTTGCCTCCAGTGCAGACGGGTCCAAAACTGTCCATCAGTGAATGGCAGGGTGTCCAGCAGCTGTCTTTCCAGAAACCAGCAGCAGGCTGGTTTGACCAAGGGGCAGTTGGCTGAGCCCTCCTCTGGGTCACTCCACCCGCTTGGCGGGGTAGCCACACCCCTCCTGTGAATGGCCTGGCTTAGCAAGTAACCCAATCCCGGGTTCCCTGAGCGCTGTGGCATCCAGGATGCTGCCTGCTACAGCCAAGGAAAGTTTGAAAACATAACCAGGAAGTAGGTGTTCCCCTGTGGTTCGTGTGTGACCCTGGAGTCTAACTTCAAGCCACAGTGGAATGTCATAGCTAAAGCCCACGGGCTTCTGTGTTGCAGGGGAGGGTGGTTTGGCTGATGGATGAATGAAAGCACAACAAACTGTATGGCGCTGTGCGAAAGTGGTATCCCAAGTACTTAGCAATGCCTAGCAAGTCACAGGCATCTGCCAAGAGGAGCAGGTATGGAGGGTGCACCAAAAGGGAGAGGCTTTTGTTTAGTAGTAGTGAGCACACACACACACACACACACACACACACACCCCTACAAAAGTACAAACACATGCATGCTTTTTTGTGTTGCTGTGGATGGAACTGAAGGTCTCCTGCACTCTTTCCGCTGAGATACCTTCAAATTCCCATATGCATTTGTTATAGGATATTGAGACCCCCCAGACTCCACCACATGCATCTGTCCCTTAAGAACTTCATCTTACTTCTCTCTATTCCCAACTGGGAATAAGGAACTTTCCTCTGGCAAGCTCGGATGCGTGCCTCTCCGCCTTACCTTCCCAACTACAGTCCATCGATCGCTCCTTTTCTAAAAGCTTCCCATCCCCGCCTTCAAAGAGGTCACATACCTTCATCCTGTGTCAACTCTGCGTAGTCGGTTGTATAAACGCTAGGTGGTCATGCAACCTGAGAAATGCGTTAGTGACCAATTCACTGCATTCACTTGGTAGTTAATGTCTCTCTTCTTTTCTCTGAATTCTGTTAAGTTGTTTCGTTATCATTTACCCCAACAGACATCCTCACAACACTCTGTAGGTCTTACAAATACTGAGCTTGGCCAGTTACCCTATTTGGTGATAGGCTCCCGCCAGGCTGGTGAATTCAGAGAAGCAAAATCCCACATCAGTGTAAAATGCTTATTTTTCTTTCTCGTTTTTGCACACACGTACACAAACACACACAAAATAATCAGAAAGTTTAACATGATTCTTCGATGAACAATAGTAATGAACAAGAACAATACCGAATAAGAAAGAGAAACATTCTCCAGGTGTCCCGTAGACAGAGGATTCTGTGAACTGTACCTGGTGGTAAAATGATTTAGGCATTCTTCACTGCTTCCCAGAGCAGGTTAATGTGAGTGTATCTGACAAAGGTACATACTGAAAACATATAGACTTTGGGGGCCTAATACTGCGTATTTGTCATCATTAAGGCGTTATTTAACATTAACTTTGTGTAGTAAGGAGTATGCACCTTGGAAACCGCCCTGCTTTGTGAAAGAGAGCAGTGCTTTTCCCCCGGGCTTCAGAAATGTGCAGGGGGTGCGGGGAGATGACCCCGCTCCCTTTGCTGCTGTTTGGAGTTTGATCTCTGACACTGGCAGGAGAGATGGTACCAGCCGGGGCGCCCCTCCTTCGGGTGCCCTGGGCGCCGAGACCTCTGCCTGTGCCCAGCTGGTGCTGGCTGCCGAGTCTGAGACGGCGCATGCGGCTGAAGGACTCAAGGTTGCCCTGGAAGTCGACGGTGTCCCCCTCCCGGGGCTCTGCTTCCTTCGTACTCCCATAATAGCATAGCTTCCTTATCTTTTCGGCGCTGGCGCTGCCTGGAACAGATTTATGCAATTTGGCCTAGGACAGAAGGGAAACCAGAGAAGAGTGATGCACTTTAGATAATGCTTTTTTTAAAAAAGTTTTTGGTTGTTTGTTTTTTAAAATGAACCTTGTTTAAAGGAAAAAGATGACATTTAGAAAGAGAAAGAATAAAACCCAGAATTTAAACAAATTTTGTTAGGACATGATGGCACTCATCTCGTGGCGCGGGGTTGGTGTGGGTGCATAATGCATCTTCATTCTCTCTGTGTCCCCTCCTTCCCTGCTGCCCCTGGGTCCCCTTCCTATTCGCAGAATATCTACTTCCCTATTTCCTATTACCTAGCTTTTGTTTTGAAATTTGAAAACACATTAAAAAGAAAACTCATGCTAAATTATTAAGCTTATCAAATAATTTTCTGAAGTGCTTCTTCAATACAATGTTCCTTTAAAAAGTATTTCCATACATAATTACAATTCATTATGCATTTGATATGAGGGCTTTTAAGTCCATCGTGAGATGTCAGGAGAGATCCAGTATCATTTCTAATGTTAGAGTTTAAAGTCAGACAGTTAAGGTGAATCCTATCTTAAAGTCAGTGGAGTATCAGATGATAAGTGCTATTCCTTGGCAGGTCATTTTCGTCTGGTAAGATTGGGGACAGTATCTTAGAGAAAGTAGTAATGACTCTTCTTCTTGGTTTATACAGTCCATTCTAGTTTTTCGCTGACTAGTGTGCACAGTTTTCTTTTTTGATACCTTCTCTGCTCAGATATTTAATTCATTTTTAAAACTCAGTTATTTGTTCTGTTGTTACTGAGTTTTGAACATCCTTTATGTATTCTGGGCATAAGTGCTTTCTCAGCTTCGTGATCTGCCAGTGCTTTCTTATCATCTGTTCTTTTACCTTTTCTGTCTTTTCTTTAGAAGGCTCTAGGATTCAACCTAGTCTTCAGAAGAGCAGAAAAATTTAAATCCATTTTATGAACATTTTTCATAAATGATGCTTTTCATGTCCCACTTTGCTTAACCCAAGGAGGTCATGTAGATTTTTATTTTCTCTTATGTTTTCTTCTAGAAGTGTTAAAGGGGTTTAGACTTTGCATTTATACCAATGATCTATTTTGAATTAACTTTTGTAGATGGTTTAATGTATTTTTGCTTATGAATCTTTGCTTGAGCACCATTTATTGAGAAGTGGTGAAAATGAATCACACCTCTTGTGGGAATATTGTCGGGTTCTCACCTGTTCTTTTGGTGTGTGGGTCTCCGGGGCACAAGGTCACAGTGCTTCAGTACTTTTGCTTCATAGAAAGTCTGAATGTAAGTAGTGAAGTGGGTCGACTTCCATCTTTTTCCCTTTTTTGGCGGGGTGAGGGGTGTGGGTGGGATTTTCGAATTTGCATTTCCGTGTGAGCTTCAGAAAGTGTGCCAGTTTCTATGACGAAAGCCTGCCAGAATTTTGAAAGAGATTGCATTGAATCTAGAATTACTTTGAGGGAGACTTGACATCTTGAGATACTGAATCTTCTAATCCTTGAACATATGTTACATCTTTCAGTTAATTTAGGTTTTTTTCTCAGCGGTGTCTTCAGCACACTGGGCTTGCCCAGTTTTTGTTAGATTTATTCTTCTAAGCAGTTACATGTTTGATGCTTTTGTAAATGAAACTGTTTTAGAATTCCGTTTCCTGATTTCTCACTGTTGGTATAAGAGTGGTGACAAACCTGTGGCACCCATCCCGCAGCGGGCTGTTTGTATCATTGAAAGTTCTAAAGGGTTCGCCATCACCGATATATGGAAATATAACTGCTTTTGTATATTGTTCTTGTAACACTGCTCAACTCACTTCTTTACTTCAATAGCTTGATTCTGTATTTTGTAAGATTTTCTACGAAGCTGGTCAACGATATCTACACACAAAGATCTCCAGTGTGGATGTCCTGTCTGTTTCTTGATGTTCTAGTTAGAATCTTCAGTGCAGCATTAACTAACGATGGTGAGGGGTCTTATTTTAATCTTGCAGAGAAGGAATTCTCTGTTTCACCAGTAAGGGTCATGTTAGTTGTTTTTTCTGTATTCCATGCACAGGTTGAGTACTAATTCTTCTGGCAGTAATTTTGTGAAGAAGTTGTGTTTTATTTTTTTTAAAATACAAATGGACAATGGATTTTGTTAAGAACTTTTGATAACTATTTCAATGATCATGCAGATTACACTTTTTCATCTGTTAATGTGATCAATTCCACTGATGGATTCCTTTTCAATTTTTGTCACCCTTATCTCAAGATAAATCCCAAACTGCTATTATCCATCTTATGTCGCATTGGATTCAATTGGCTAAAATCTCGAGAATATTGTGTCTGCTGACATAAGCAGCATTGCCCTGTGGAGTTTTTTTTTCTCCCTTGTAATATCTGTCTTGTTTTGGTTTTGTATAATACTATTCTCTTCAATTATGTGGAAGACTGTGTGAAGAATTGGTATCACATTTTCATTGTTAGAATTCCCTGGTGAAGTCATTTGCTCTTGGAGTTTTCTCTATGGAAAGAATTCAGTTTCTTTCATGGATAAAACATTAGTCAGGTTATCTATTTTTTCTCTCTAATAGGTTGTGTCTTAAAAGAATTTATTCTTTAAATATAAATTGCTGAACTCCTTGTCATAAAGTTGTTTATAATATTATAATATTTTTATTTAATATCATTTAAATCTACAGATTAAGTTCTAATGTTCTATAATATAGGGTGGCTATGGTTAACAAAAATAGTCTATATTTCAAAATTGTTTAAAAAACAGAATGTTGAATCTTCTCAGCATAAAGAAATGATAATCGTTTGAGGTGATGGATATACTAATGACCCTGATGGGATCGTTACTTATTGATACATATATCAGAATATCACACTCCATGCTGAGTGTTCAGCTATACACCAGTAACCCACCTACTCAGGAGGCTGAGGGGAGGATTTCTTGAACCTAGGAGTTCAAGGCCAACTGGGGCAACATGCCAAGAACTCTCCTCAAGGGGGAAAAAAAAATTGTGCAATACCCCATAAATATGTACCATTACTATGTGCCAGTTGAAAATATTAAAAATTAAAAGAATGAAAATTCTATGATTTTACAGCAGCATATTATATCTCCCTTCTAGGCCTTCCTGCTATTATCATATGTTATTAACATTATCTTTGTTGTAAACAGCCAATTAGCCCTGAAGGAAAGTTAAGAAACAGGAAAGGTAGCCATGTCTTATGCTCTTCATTGCTTTGTATACATTTGTGTTTCCATCTGGTGTCTTTTTTTTTTTTTTTTTTCCTACTTGGAGAATGGCCTTTAATGTTTCTTGCAGGGGAAGACTGCTGCTGATTAATCTTTTATCTTTTGTGTGTGTGTGAGGTAAAGTTTCATTTATTCATTTATTTAAGAGAAAAACAGACACAATAAAACAAAAGAGACAAACAAACAACAACAACAAACCCAATACAATTCAATAACATTATAGAGTTGCAAAACAAGATGATAGGAATTTGACAATGGTTGTAATATTGCTTATTGTTACCTTCAAAAGGGTTGCTTAGATTACCAGATATAGACATGTAAAATTGATCTAATCATTTGAGTATACACTGTTCTTTTCTGATAGCTAATACAAGGAGTATAGTCATTTTAGCTATCTTATGTATATATGCAAATTTGTGTCTTTTTCCTTTTCCCTTCCTTCTGTCCTCCAAAGTTTCATTTATTAAAAAGGTAGGTTAGGGAGAAGGCAGGGAGGGAACTGGGCTCTGCAGCGGGCCAGGGCAATTTGAGAGAAAAGACCGGACACCATTCAGTGTAAGACGTGCCCCGTGCCCCGGGGGCCCAGGGCTTCGAGCACCTGGTGCTGTTCCCCGCCATCTGCGGCGCTGGGGACCTGTTATCTCAACCTCCCAGTGCTTTTCCTGCCGTGCGCTACTGCCCATCTCTGAATTTGCTGATCAGGGCTAGGGGAAGACTCGAGTGGACTCCTATGAGGCCCCCAGAGCCTGGTGCTCTCTCCCAACAAACAGCCTGTAGCGGGAGCTCCAGGGCTGTCTTCAGCCCTGACTCGGCCTCCTGTGCTCAAACTGCTGCGCTCAGCTGGGTGAGACCCTGCAGTAACCCGGAAGTGCTCTGTCCTAAGCTTAGACTGGTGGGCTCAATTGAGAGAGCACCTGCAGTAACCCGGAAGTACTCTGTGGGCACACAGCTGGGTGTAGTGTGGGGCTCAGTGTATTTGTCTCCTATAAATGCAGGATCACGGTTTGTAGTTTCCGATATTCATTGTCTTGGAATTGTTTTGCACACTGTGTGTGTGCATGCTTCTTTATTCTAAACGGGAGGCAAATCTGTTTCCTGTCATTCCATCTTGGCCGAAAGTTGACACATTTACTAGGTCATCGGTTAACTGGCTATTGGTCACCGAGGCTCTGTTCATTTACCTTTTTCATTATGTTTTTTTCGGTATGCATCTGTGACTGCCCTCACGTTCATTGATCTTTTATCTCAAGTAGCTAATCTGTTGCTAAATCTACCAGGTGAATGTTTGACTTTGCATAGTCCATTTTTATATCTAGAAATGTTATGTTTTACAACTTTTGTTTATTTTCGTGTTACAGTCACATTGTATTTTACATCCTTAAGTATTTTGAATAGTTTCATGAGATAGCTACTTTAACATTTTCATGGCCAGTGCAGTCATTTCTGTGGCTTTCTACTGGCTGATATTTCTTTTGCCTATGGGTCGCTTTTTCCTACTTCATATATCTAGAAGTTTTCGTTGTACTCTGAAATTTGAAAATTTCTGGTGGCTGCGTGCTGGGTTTTTGTTGTATGTCTCTAAAGGGTGTACTACTTTATTTCATTAGGTAGTTACTTGTGAGTTTTTTTAGGAAATGTGTGGATATATTCTAGAGTAGTCTCTAACTAGGGAAATTTTGTGTTACTGGTAAGACATGAGACACCAAGGGTAGACTACATCTCCACTCTGACAGGTGTGAATTCTATTATTCTGTCAGGGTTGATATAAGTACACCAGGTGTGTTTTTAGTCTATACACCAGTGTTTGCACACATTCCTATCTCTTTATGAGGTCTGGTGGGGTTTTTTTCAGTAATAGCTCCCTGGTTCTTTTGCCAGAAGTTAATTTTATTGTGATCTTGTGACGGGCCAGTTGAATGCAGTTCTGATAGACAGGCAGAGTCCAGGGAATCTCGGTGCCAATTCCTGGAGCTGTTCCTCTGTGTGGACCTTGTCTTCCTGGTACTGCAGTCAGCGAGTGCCAGCTGATCCTGCCGTCCTGGCTTTGATCTCCATTCCTTCACCTCCCTGGAAACCTGCATGGAGCAGGGGGCTTCCTTTATCCATGGCGTCAGGGTCTTGCACTGATTATTGTCAAGTTTAAAAACCATTGCTTCCTTTATTTATCCAGTCTTGTTAGGTCGTTTGGAATCCTTCTGCTGTTGTGATTGGAAACCAAAGTTTACTCAATGTATTTTTAGCACACCCACCTGCAGGTGTGACCATACATGGTATTTTCTTTTGGCTGGACCTTTCTGTTTGCTGCTATATCTGTGTGGCCTAGAACAGTGTCTGGTATCCTGAACCTTTACCTAGTGTTCACTGGTACTTAATATATATTTAGTAAACTAGTCATCATCATTATCCTACTGAAATTTCTTCTGAGATAAAATTTTCTCTCTTTTAATATGTCCCTTATGCACCTTTCCCTGTAAATTACCCTCAGTTTAAATTGTGTTAAAAATACCTTGAAGATTTTTAGTTTCTCTTATCAGCCAGCAGTGCTGGCTTTTAGCTGATTATTGAGAAAGTTGGAGCTCAGAAGAAGTGTCTCGGCTTGTGTCTCTGTGTGTATTTTAAAGCATTCACATACAAGTTATTTTTAAGTATTTCATGAGATACCAGTAAGTGCATTAATAGAAGTGTTAATATTAATTCCTCACATGGGACTCTAGTCCCTCTGGGCCTCTCAGAGTATAAGCTGAACTTCGACTCTGAGTAATCATCCATCCTCTGCTCTGCCACAGTCACACACTGTGAAGGCCTTTGGTTAGAGGAATGCAGAATGCATTTGGGGTTCTCTTTACTTCAGGAGAAGCCTATAAAGTTAATCATAAATTAAGTCAGATAGGAGTAGAGGGAAGACTCTAGGTTCTCATGAACACAGGCAGTGAGGAAGTCCATCTCCAGCATGTGTGGTCGTGGAACAGTAACCACATCCTTATCTCGAAGTCTCGAGATATCCAGCGGGCTGTTGGACGTGAGGCCAAGGGGGTAGTCAAGGATAGGGTGAGTGATTCTGATAGACTCGTCAATAGGGGAATTGGGGGATTCTGATACTAGGGAGGATGGAAAAGCATTTGTGAGGTTATATAGGATCTGGAATACTGTGTGTCAAAGATGGAATCTTGGGAGTCACTGGGATACAAAGATCGGTGGGGAACAAGGGCAAAGAAAGTAGACGGAGGAGCACTACTCAGAGAGGGTTGATGAGGATTAAGAGTAGTCTCGTGCTGTAAGACAAGTCTGTGTTTCTGAAAATGTGACTCACAGATAGGAGACACTAGAGACTCCTAGGGATGATGTGAAGGTGGGTGCTTGTAAAAATGCACATATTCCCCAAACCTTCAAATTTGAATTTCTGAGAGTAGGGCCCAAATTTTATAAGGTTCTTTAAGTAAATTTTAGCAAAATAAATGAGTTACTGAAGTAGAGTTTCAATGTAGGAAAGGCCATTAACTCCATCAGCTATGCATTAAAGTTCTAGTCCAACTGGACTGTAAAAATATCCACAGGGTCTGGTCGTTCATAGCATGTTCCTGGATCCTGATTCTTCTTGCTGCTGCAAATAAGGTCACCTTGTGGCAAGTTTCTATTAAACCTGGCAATGTCTTTAGACAATAAATGTTCGCTGACTAATGACTAAATCACTTAAAATATTATTAGTATGAATCATTATAAGTCACTAATCACTGAACTGGCATTTTTGTGAATGCTGGTGGTGACACACACATTCTTTGGATTGCCAATGGCCTTAGCAACCATTCTCTTTCCACATGCACTCATTCATCCAGGAAACATTTTCTAGGCGTTTACTGTCATAAGTCATTTACCGTGTGCCTGTTACTGAGTTCCTGAAAATGTGCTCCCAAGTAGAACAGAATTTGACTGTCCATGGTTACTATGCATAGAGGATTCGAGGGTATGGGAGAGCTCTCGAAGTTTCCAGTTATCTTTCTCTTAGAGTTTTTAATATTGCATATTGTTTTTTATTCTATTACAGTGTATTTTTGTACCTTATTTGGAGAATTACATAGTGCTTCTTTTTTTTCCCCTCCATACAGGGTAAAAAAAATTTTAGTGAAAGAGCATACTTCTCAAAAGATTACTAAGAATTCCACAACTAATATTTACACCCTTTTCCATCATTATTAACTTTTCATCAATGAATTAGTGTTAATTCACTTTTACCAAACATGTGAGAAAAGGATTTTTCTCTTGAAATACGTAATCCTAAAAGTCCTCCAGGAGACAGACATTTTCCTACGAGAATTCTGTGATGAAAATAAGTGGGAAACAACGAGCCTTTTAGTGGAAGTCAGGGTCAGTGGGTATCGTCATGCAGGCTGCTTATTGACTCGGAAGCTGGACGGGACAGAGGGAGACTGAGGTTCAGTCTCA
Organism: Dasyprocta punctata; assembly: GCA_004363535.1. NCBI lineage: Eukaryota > Metazoa > Chordata > Mammalia > Rodentia > Dasyproctidae > Dasyprocta > Dasyprocta punctata. The sequence continues at coordinate 35,389 of RJWM01010726.1, forward strand.
CACCGTTAGCCAAGCCTCGTGTGCCCAGTGAGCACGACTTCAGAGAACTCTCACAAAGGTGGCTATGAGCAGGCGGGAATCCACATGGTTTTCCTTTTACAACTCTACTGAAATATAGATATTCTGATATGGCTCATTTTTCTTTTAAAGATGGACTCTAAAATAGAAAGTAAAAGCAAAAATGGACACTCTCTTGCACCATGGCTTGCTCATTCATCAAAGCCAAACTCCTAACTGGCAGCACCCTTTTTAAATGGAAGTAAGCAAATGAAGTGAAAGACCTAACTCCTTTGTGTGGGTTGAAATTTCTTTTAGGAGCTAGATGAAGTTCATCAGACTCACTTACAAGGGCGCCCATTCAGAGCATGACTGGTGCTCCTAGCCAACCCTGGTCCGTAGTAATGAGGGATGGCAGCGTGGCTGGGAAGGGAGCAGACCGGAAGCCTTCGAGGAGGAGAAGCTTCCTGGCTTGACTCTCTTAGAAATAAAAGGCTTCAGCTAAGACAACAGAGAAGAAATAACCCTTTATCCCCCATGGTGTGAAGCATTGATTGGGGATTTATGGTTTCCTGTCTTCTGAGAGGAATTAGATCCTAAACTGCCCGAACCATTCATCTAGACAGCAGGATGACTTAGAGCGACCGGGGACAGGAGCCCCAAGGTGCCAAGTGTCGCCAGCAAGAAATTATTTACTTGATTCTCTTCCGGAAGAATTTACACCTCCTGCATTTTCAAAATTGACGTTTTCCATGGGCTTTGCAGGTACTAATGTATGGCCACATAGGATTCCCATGCCTGGCCATCAGGGCCTCTGATCTTCTCATCTGTGTGGGAGATTTTGTGGACCCCAATTTGACGGTCATTTTTTTTTTAACTATAGTATATCTTGTTGTCTTTGAAATAGCTGCCCATGCCATCAGATACACTAAAATCAAGCACAACGAAACAGAATAAAACCCGACCCAACAAAACAGTGAAAATGATACAGGACTTCAAAACAAGATGATAGGGAATTGACAATGGCTACCACCTTCAGAAGAAGATCACCCATAGATGCTACACTGCATATTGTTATCCTCTGAATAGATGATCAGGCTACTGGCTTTAGACCTGCAAAGTCAGTGAAACACTAAACGCCTCAAGCATTAAATCGTATTTTATCTCAATAGCTGTGTGTCATCACAGCCTGTGTTTCTCCGGATCAGCTGGTGGCTGGTGGCGCAGCAGGGAGGCGGGAGTGGGGGAGTGTTGGCTTTTCCCAGCCCGGAAGCAGGAAGGGAATGGGGTCTGGCTTTCCCCCCAATGGCCCACGTATGGTGCTGATTCATAGGGAGGGCTTGCTTTTTGGTGACTTCTTGTTCTCTTCCCCCGCAGTCCTTGAATGCTGCTGACTCACAGGGAAAAGGCTGGACTGCCTGCATTTACATTTTGCTCGAGAAAGTTATCTGATGCCAAGCAGTGTTTTTAGAAGAGAGTGAATTTTAAATGCTTTCAGTTTTATTATCATCATTATCATCATCATCGTAATCATCCATAGCATCAGTAATAAAAATGTGAAATTAGAATTTTGTGTTTCATTTTAACCCAGCTACCAGGAAAAATTTGTACACACTACACAGAAAGCTGAATAATGTGTGTATTTCTGTATTTTATGTACACTTTCTATATTTAGGTCATTCAGTGTATTACTTGGGCCAATTTTATTAGTTCACTTTCAAATTCTTAGTGTCTATCTTATGTGACCCTTTTGCTTGTTCTTTTTTTTGTACTTCAAAGTATTATTTCTTTTGTTTGGTTGTTTATTATTCAGTTTGTTAGGGCACATATGTAGTACAGAGTACTTTTGCTCCTAGAGGGGAATTGGTGCTTGGACCCAGTACATCATAGTTCCTTTTGTTCATCCCTCTTCCCTCCCCTACTTCACTCTCCCTCGGTCTCTTGATCTCAGCCCGTTTCAGAAATCTTTATCTCCCTACTTCCTAACTAGTATTTTTTATTTTGCTTCTTACTTTTGCTTTGAGTTTCTCATATAAGAGAAACAATGCTATATTTAAACTCATGTGTCTGATTAATTTCATTTAACATTATAGTCTCAAGGTACATCCATCTTCCTACAAATGACTCAAGTCGATCTTACTTTATGGTAGATTAGTGCTCCATGGCGTGTAAATACGTTTTCTTTATTGATTCATCTGTTGATGGACATATTAGCTGCTTCCAGGATTTAGCTCTTATGATTTGTGCTCTTATAAACATGGCTATGCATGGATCCCTGTAATATGATGTCTTTAACTCTTTCAGGAAGATGTCTAGAAGGGGAATAGCTGGCTCCAGTGGAATATCTAGTTTTAGTTTATGGAGCACTCTCCATCCTGATCTCCGTAGTGGTTGACTAGCTTACCTTCCCTCCAATAGTGAAGAAGAGGGTTCCACTCCTCTCCCAGCCTCTCCAGCCTTTTTTTTTTTTTTTTTTGATTTCTTGACGACACCCATTCTTTCCTGGCCAAGATCTCTTTGTTCGTTGATAAAGATTCTGGCAAAGGGTAAAACTCACAACATATGGTATGATACAAAATATAATCAATTTGTTTATTTTATCATATACTTTTCAGAAATACATTAAGGATTTAGTGTATTTAATGTATTTAAGGATTTAGTACCAAGAAGATCATCTCCAGTGTAAATGTGTGAAGCTTCAATCTTTGGCAAGCCAGTGAAGAAATAAACAGGTCAGGAGACTGAAATCAGGGCCAATGAGAGCATAGAATTGGGCGTCAGGAGTGAGGGCTTGTAGTTCTAGCTCTCAAAAATGACTTGTGCAATCCTGAGCTTGTTTTTTAACCCTGGCAATCTTCTCTTTTCTTATCTATAAAATGTGCTGGTTTATTTGGCCACGTCTCAGATTGCCTTTCAGCGCGCCAATGCTAGGATCCTGTTTCATCAGAAACCCGAGTAATGGCTTTCCAGCTCCAAGCTGTTTGTGCAGAAGTTAGGAAGCAGACACCTCAAAGCCGGCTTGTGAAAACAAATGAAGCACAGATGGCCATTACTCAAGGGGCACAGAGGAATGAAAACCAGGTTGGAGAGAGTCTGAGTGCAGGAAAGTAAGGTGAGAGGGGAATAGAGAAAGGGTAACACATTCGTGCGGGGGGCCAGCTCCCCTGCTGGAAGTTAGTTGGGAAGGTGCATGACCGGTTCACCTTGGCTTTCATATGGAGTGGCCACTGGAATTCCAGTGTCACATGAGAATGCTTTGTCAAGAAGGGTGACCGAGCTCAGCAACATAAGAATGCGCACACGGGACGAGGCAGAGAGACAGCTGGGGACCCCCTTCTCTCCCCTGTGATTCTGTCTTGCTATAATTCACTTGGTGCTAAAGGAGTCAGGGCCCACAAAACAGCAGACCAAGGATATAGTAGAGCAAAGCTTTCCCAATTAGTGGCTGAGCATTACGACGGGCTAATAAGGGCAACAGAGACCAGAGATGTGGAGCAGTACCTCCCAGCCCAGGGGCCGGGCAGGGGGCCAGCATGGGCCACCCCAGGGTGGGGAACTCATCTCTTCTTTTCTTTTAAATTTTTTAAATTTTAAGTACTAGAAGTAGATACTAATGAAGAAAATATTTAAAAACATGTGACTTTATGAAAAAGTAAAACAAAATTTCACAAGATAATAAGAAAATACTTACAGTTAATACACTGTGTATCATACTCTGAAAAGAGTGACCCAAATGTTACTCAGAATAAGTCATAGAGTAAATAGACTCTCTCTTACAGAGAAGAACCAAATAGATAAGCAGCCCCAAACTTTCTTTTCAATGAACTAAGAGCAATTAGTAGTATAAATAAAACAAATTAGCATGTGTTAAAATAGTTTTGAAACAATGGAAGAGCTAATTTGAAAAGTTATTTGAACTTCTCCCTACTTCTATTTATCTGTCTTCTATTTGGCTGTCAGTATCTATTATATAAGAGAATCTATGTGATATTTAAGCTTGTGTGTCTAACTTATTTCACTTTACATTCTCCAGTTTCATCCCTTTGCCTATGAATGCCTCAAGTTTAGCCTTCCACACGGCAGAGTAGTTTCCATGGTGTGTAAACACCACATTTTCTTTATCCATTTGTCTGTTGGTGGACATATAAGTCACTTTCAGGATTTAGCTATTAGGAATTGTGCTGCTGTATACATGGGTGTGCGTGGGTCACTGCAGTATGGTATCTTCACCTTTTCAGGAAGATCCCTAAAGTGGGAGAGCTGGGTTAATCAAATTCAGTGTCTATTTTTAGTTTTTTGAGGAACTTTCCATAGTGGTTGCACCGGTTTGCATCCCCAAACAGTGTAGCAGAGCTCCCTGCCCCCTCTTCCTTGCCAGCGTTTGTCGTCGTTTGACATTTGTTAGCTGATGGGGTGAGATGGTGTCTCAGTGTAGTTTTGATTTCCTTCACTTCAGAAGTCAGACATGGTCATGCCAGCAGCTGCAGGACCCACAAAAAACCACATTAAAAATATACACTGCAGTTTGGTACCAAGTCATAGAGACAATGCGTAACTTATTTTGAAATAAAAAGCGGCTTAAAAAGTATTTAACCAGATTACTCAGTGAAGTATGGCTTCAGACGCGTGAAATTGATAGATTACCAAGACTGTCCTTTGTCGCTGAACGGATAAAGGGTAGAATTCTATTAAAGCACAGGAGAAAGCTGCTTTTTGCTCACATTCTGTTTTATAGGTTCTTTCCTGAGATTCACCTAATTGGATAAAAAATACAGCCTCTGAGCAATGATTAGGTGTCACTGAGCCACTTCTCTGCTCATAACTTTAATTTATCTTGCAGGATAAAGCAGTGAGAGTCTCTCGCAGGACTGACTGAGCTGCACCAAAATCAATATGTGCATCAAGCTCATATATTGCGTATTAGATTTAACGCAGCGAGGACATGAGGTGCCCACATCGGTGATTGACTTTGCCTAAAAAGCAGACGCTTTGTCTGTCGCTGGTGGAGACAAGGATTAGCAGAGCAGGAGCAGGACCAGTTCCATCTGTGCTTGCATCCTTGGCTAAGAGAGACTGTCTTTTAACCTTTTTATACCCATGGCCCGTTTTTAGAAGTTTCAGCTTCTTTGTTTTTTCCAGTTTCAACTTTTTTTTTCCTTTTATTAAAGCTATTTCAAATCTCAAAGTATTTTTAATTATCAAAAATGTTTCAAAAATTAAAGCAGGCATAATGTTTTTACGGATGGTTTTTATCAAGGTGTAATTCACATAAGACTGAGGACAAGTTGGTAGTATGTAGCGTATTTACAAACTGTTGTATAATCACCATCATCCTAAACCCTAAACCTACCCATCTCTGTTCCCTCCTCTCTCAGCCAAAACAGAGAAATTTTAAGAAATAGAGGATAGGAGATCCCCGACGTGTGATCATCAGACTTAGGATTTTTTTTGACTTTACAATTGTGCTATGCAAAAACATTTCTGTACAACCATGATTGTCACTTTCAGCACAATATTCAATAAGTTACATGGAACATTCAATACTCTCCTATAAAATCGACTTTGAAGTAGGTGATTCTGCCCAGCTGCAGGTATTGTAGATGTCCTTCACATGGCTAAGGTCGGGTAGGCCAAGCACTGATGTTCTGGAGGTCAGAGGTGTCCCCTCAACTTTGCATTTATGGCATTTTCAACTTGGGCTTATAAGGGTATCCAACCCCACTGTGAGTCAAGGAGGACTTTGTGCGCTGTCCAGTGACACTTAGCAGGTGCTCCTTGAATTCCAGGCAAACCATTGTAAGCTCAAAACATCCTACACTGAAAGTGCATTTTGTATACCCGACTGGGACAGTAATATTTATGCACACTGTAAAGTGCTGGCCCTTTCCTCTCATGGCCTCAAGCCTCATCCAGTCCAGCAAGAAAAGACCCTACTGCCTATCTATCACTGGCCCAGGAAAAGACCGAAATTCACAGTGTGCAGTATGGTTTACCAAATGTGTCCAGCTTTTGCACCACTGTCAAGCCAAAGACATCATTAAATTGAACCATCGCATGTCGGGGACTGTACTGTTTATGTGTTTTGAAGCCGTGTAACTATAGAAACATCGATCCTGTTAGTGGCCTTTGCTGTCTTCTTGGTGGACAGTTGATAGAGACACACAGGTTACTCTGGGAATCAGGCATGTGAACTGTCAGAGACGGAAGTGAGGCCGCTCTGCCTTGCCCTGGTGGAAGCCTCTCTCTGCCTTGTGAAGCCTGCCGCCCATTCCGGCCTCGGCCTCTCACGTCCCTGGAGGTCAGCGTGCAGCGCTCCGAGGTGGAGCTGCCTGCCTGGCCTCCCCTCCACGCAGAAAGCACCGCGGCCGCTGAGCTTCCGCACAGCCCGGCCCTGCGGCTCCTCGGGAGTAACAGACGGACACCACGCGTCCAGTTGCTGATGTGAACCTCTTTGGTTGTTTTTCAAATTCCGACCTGCTGACGCTCCCTACTCTGTGAGTGCAGGTTCCTTTGCTGCCTTATGCCTCCCCTCATCGCCAACACGCCTGTTCCTCATCCTTTACTGCCAGCGAGAGGCGGGGGCAGCCCTGGTCACCCCACGCAGGCGCCTCATCTGCCCTCTCCTTTCCCCGCAGAGGGGTGAGGCAGGCAGGAAGACAGAGCTGGGGTGCCAGGATGAGAACGAGGGGAGGCCGAAAGACACCACAAGACCGAGTCAGGGCCTGAGACAGCCGGGCCTCTGTGTGCCTGCTTTTATTTCCCTGAAACCATAGCTGCTTTTATCACTACCACCTTTCAAGTGATTTCTGCAGGATATCCGAGTTGAGCTTGTTTATATTCTGTTAGAATCCAAAGATTGCTCAGAGGCCAGAGCATGGAAAGCAAGGGACTTGTCGTCTTCAGACAGCTGTGTGACAGTGCCCAGGTCCACCTGGAGAACGTCTGCAGGTGTCCACTCGTCCTTCAGGGATGACGACGTGTCAGGGGAGTCCAGCCCTGCTCTTCCACAAGAAAGGGCAGGAAAAATCTCTGGTTCTGGCATATTTTTCATAAAATCCTTGGAATCTGATCAGTTAGAGAGAAGCTGTTTCTTTGCAGACATGAAATGCAATTCCGTGATAGCCCGGTGGGGCCGGAGCAATCGGTGAGCCACTGTCTGTTTGCAAGCCCGGTTGCTGACGATCCACTGCCCCTCAGCTATTCCCCTGGCTGGGGCGGGGAGGGTGCCTCCTCTCCCCCTACCCCAAGGGACTCACTAAAACATTCCTGCTGGTGACATCAGTCCAAAGAGATTTGGGCAGCAAATAGCCATAACAAAAATAACCAGAACTAGAGTAGGTCTTTAAAAATAGGTTTTATTTTTCATACATTTCTGGAATTACAGAGACAAGCATCTGCTGTTATTCTGACCCTCGGTAACATCCCGCCTGAGTACCACAATCCCTCAGCTTCGTCTCCTGCCGGCAAGATGGGTGCGTAAGTGCCTTTTCCTTGTGCACTTTCTGGAAGGAAGAAAGTGGAAGAGAAAGAAGGGGTGCGCCTGTTTGGTTTGGGGAAAACCAAAGATTTCTTTGAATCTCAAGGCCACTTGTGGCCTGAGGGAACAGGGGCAGTCAGGCCCCAGTCCCAGGAGGAGCTCTGATAACCGTGGTTTTATTGGTCGCATCATATTTCTAAAGCTATTTCAAGGCCTCTGTGATAGTTTAGCACCAGCGATAGTCTGACCCGAGATCCCGTGCCCTGGGCTGGCTGAGGAGTCAGTGCTGGTGACTGCGAGCACTCACAGAGTTGGTTGGTGGGGGCGTCCTGAGTCTTTTCACAGCCCCCTCCCCTCCTCCCTTGGCCCCCTTCCTATCTGCAAAAGATCTCACTGTTTCCTATTATCTTTTTTTAAATTTTGCTTCTTAATTTATTTATACTTTGGGCCTCTCATATAAGCGAAACCATGTGCTATTCAAGCTGGTGGGTCTAATTTATTTGACTTAACATTGTGGTCTCAAGTTGCATCCATTTTCCTACAAATAACTGGAGTGTTTGCTTCTTGGTAGCAGAGTAGCCCTCTACGGTGTATAAATGCCACACTTTTTTGTGCATTCCTCCCTCTGTTGACGGGCCCAGACGCTGCTGCTTCCGATATTTAGCTATCATGAGACGTGGTGCTATGATCATCGGTGTGCGCTGTGGCTTGGGGTTTTTAGCTCTTTCAGGAAGTTATCCCGAAGGGGCATAGCTGGATCGAATGGAATGGAAACTAGTACGGCTACTGTGGGTCAGCGTAGCTCTTCTTCCAAAAGCGAACGACAGAATTTCCCCGGATAATCCGCCCTCGCGCCCCTCTCCGCTGCGGTCGGCTGTTCGCAGGCGATTTTCCTCGGACCGGGACAGTTCCCACCCGCTGTGCACAGCCGGCAGACTGACTTTCTCTGCTGGTGGGGAAGTCAGATCCCCGCGGCGAAGGCACCAAATCCACGAGCCAGTGCATCCTCCGGGCAGTGGGGAGGCCCGGCGGGGCTGGGACCTCAGACAGTGGGGAGAGCGAGGCCCTCGGCCGCCGGAGGCGGCCCCGGCCGTGGAGCCGGCTTGCAGGACGAGGCTGGGGAATGGGCAGCATCTCGCCGGGACAGCGCAGGGAGCGCGTTCCAGGCAGAAAACGCAGGGCGGGATTTCCTGAGGGAAGAAGGCGCTGACGTTTCGGAGGAACTGAGATCAGCATAAAGGGCTGAGGGCAGGGGCGGTGCGGGAAGGGGGCCCTGCTGTCCAGTGCGGGACGGAGCCTGCTGGGCCCCGGAGGCGGGGGATTTGCCTCGATGACAGGTGCAGCTGCAGCCCGCGTCTCCTTCCCTGCCTCGTCAGCGAGGACACGGACCGCTGGCTTTGGCGCTGTTAGGGTGAAGTGAGGCTCAAAGGACGCCGTGTGGACGAGGGCACGTTGTTCATGTGAGATCTCCATAAAATAAGAGCTCACAAAGGCCATAGCGCGTTTCTCAGCAAGAAATGCCTTCTGAAAATATTTTTCAGGATACAGTTTCTCGGAACCGGTGGCCGGACAACGTGGCCGGTGCCTAAGCGAATACTCTGTAGGAGTCTCGTCCAGTGCGGATGGAGACTAGCGTGTGCAAGATTGTCCCTCCCACAGGGACAGCCACAGAGGGGAAAAGGGAAATGGAAGAACTCTGGCTTTTTAAACCTGTGCGGGAGAGCAGAGGGCACTCACGCTCTGAGGAAGGGAGCAGTCCTGCCGGCAGGCGGAGCCCAGGTGGCAGGGGTCCCCCCAGTCACACGGCTCCTTGTCTGTTCCAGGCGAGCCGAATCACCCCGCCTCTGCAGAGGCACTCCAGTCGGGAGCTCCCGATGGAATCCGTGGAAGACTGGATTCTGCAGATGTCCTACACGGAGAGCTAGGTCTCCCTCTGCTGCATTGCGATCATTGCTGGGAGACCAGCAACCCAGGAGGCGCAGGGCTGTGGAGCAGAAGAGCTCCATGGCCTGGGCAGTCGGGTGCCAAGCCCCCTGTCTGGGACCTGCAGGACAGGTTTCCCTCTTGATGCATGTGAAACCAGCAGAAAATTAAAACTAAGAAAAGTGCAACCCGGCCCAAACCCAGTGCAACTCGAGGACCCTGAAGTGTCTCATCCTTCAAGCCCCGCGGAGAGGAAAGGGCTCCCCTTCCTAGTGAGGCTGTGCTTGTTGCAGCCTCCTAGGGTGATTTACAGGCCTCCTCTGCCGTTCGATGAAAAGCGATAAGGCAACATGGAGGAAAAGCCAAGGGTGACCCGCGAAAGCTCCTCTCCTTCAAAAGCACTGTTCCAGGCATGCTGACAGCCCAGATGGGGGCCTCAAGAGACAAGTAAAAAAAATAATAATAACAATACAAAGATGTTAAAGAAATCGGAAGGAAAGATGGACAAAAACGCATAAAAATATGGGTGTCAAAAGGAAAGTGAAATCTCTAAAAAAGAACTGATTTGGACATTTTTTATATGAAAAATCACAGTAATGGAAGAGACGTATTCACTGGATGGACTTTAACAGCAGAGAAGATGAGCAGGAGGAAGGAAAACTGGCAGTGAAGCTGCGATGGAAGCACTGGCTGGGGTGGCTCATGCCTGCCGTCTCAGCACCCGGGAGGCCGAGGCGGGAGGATGGAAGTCTGAGGCCAGCCCAGCGGCTTAGTGAGAGCCTGGAGAGAGACAGAGACAGAGAGACAGACAGAGAGGTAGGCAGAGACAGACACACAGCAAATTCTTCAATTAAAACTCAGAGAACGGGGGAGAGGGGAGCAAACCCTGAAAGACATTAGGGACAATGTCTAACGGTCTAACAGTCATGTTATTGGAGTTCCACAAAAGGCAGAAGAAATATTTAAATAGAAAATGAATAAGAGTATCCCAAAAATCATGAAGGGTATCAACCCACATAGTCGAGAAACTCAGTAAATTTCAAGCAGAACAAATAAAAAGAAAACTACAGTCTAGACACACAATATTCAGACTGCTCCACACAAAAGGTAAAAAGAGAAATAAGTTAAGATCGGCCAGAGAAAACAGGTTGTGTCTTTAGAAGAACACTAGTAAAAATTGTAACTGGCAACTCATCAGAATCAGCAGAGTTCATTAGACAATGGAATGGCTTCTTTAAAAAAAAAAAAAAAAGATAAACACTAGAGTTCTATGCCCAGTAAAAATATTTGTCAAGATTAAACTAAATTAGAAACATAATCTGGAAAGAAAACTGAAGGAATTTATTGCTAATATATCTATAATCCAAGAAATCAGACAGGAAATGCTAAAGCAAGTTCTCCAAGCTGAACTGGCCTGCTGGACACACAGATGTGCAAGAAAGGACAAACAGCCATGAAAGGAAGAATAGGAGAGTCTCCTAAGTTTTTTAAAAAATGATATTGATTATTTTAAACCAGCAGTCGTGACTATTGGGGGATATAAACATGTGAGGAAAGAGCATAAAATACACAGAAGGTAGACGGAGAATTGCAATCCATAAGGTATTTATGTAATTGGGAAGTCATAAAATTGTAAAATGTTCATGCAATATTGGTAGCCATGAGTTGCAAATCTCTGGTAACCATTAAAATACACCACAAGTTAGAGCCAAAAAGACAATGGAAGAGAACCCGAGTGCTAGCATCTTTCCTGGTTCTTCTTTGAGTGCCGCTTCGAAGGGGTAGTAATTAACATACACTCACAATCTACTTTTCAGCCCGGTGGTGTTTTCCTAGGAAGAGTTGTGGTGTAACACAATTACATTCTGTTTCTCATGTACCTTTTTCCTAGTATTGTTTGGGAATAAAATAATACACACAGCTGTGGAAGGCCAGCCTGGATTTCTCCTAATACGGTGAGGAATGAAGCTGTGGGTGGAGGCTGATCAGACGCCCCGGTGGGCCCGGGCCTGGGGACCAGCCTTACGTAACGGGCAAGCGTGGAAGGTCACGGTCTCCACTCCGCCCTGGAATGAGGGGAAATAGCTGCGTCCCCAAGTGAGAAAGGGAAGCTCTTCCAAGTGCATTTGTCCCAGAAATGCTGTCTGACTTCTCTGCCAAGACACAGTTGATGGTTGCAGTGAGAGGATCCTTCCCCTGGGCTGCCACCTGTGAACCCGGGTGTTACGCGATGGGTCATGACCAGCGTCGAGAATCTTCTCCCTCGGCCCCAGCAGACTTGTGGGAAGATCTCTTTGCTGAGATTCCGTCAGCAAACCCTGCGCATGAGTAAGAAACTGTGAACTGCAGCGGAAGGATCCGACCAGCCCTAATTATACCTCCCCCATCTCTGCCATCCACTTAGGATTTCCCAGAGTTTTCCCTTCCCCAGACACTTTCGGGACTTGAGTATACTGTCACATTTGCCTAATTTTCAGAGGTAGGTTGTACTCTCTGTAGCCGGGGAGGTGGGGTAGAAAAATATCCACAGTGAAACACAGCAGTTCACAGAGTAGCGTTGCTATGACGCAGATGGGAGAAAACCTCCCAGTTTTGCTTCCACAATTGCATTTTGTTTAAATATTTGCACGTTAAACATTTATTTGTACACATATTGCGTAACACGTGTGCGGTGTATTTATTTATTTACGATGTTAGGGAGCAAACCGAGGCCCTTCCTCATCTTACTGTATACTCAGCCACATCCCCAGTCCTGCATATTCGCTTTGAAAAACGAGTTAATCTGCAAAATTCAGAACTACAGCAATTTTGGGGTAGCCGTGTGCTTCTTTAGAATCTGGTGCTTGTAAGACAATAGGCTGTGTGAGCGTGGTAATTGACTTCAGTTGTACAAGAAGATATTTATAAACTAACACTCTGTGAATCTGTTAGTGGTTTTTTAGTGTTTGTCTTTAGTGTCTGTTGTGAAAGGAAAAACCACTTAAAAGACTTAGAAAACAAGAAAAGAGCAGTGATAATGTCTTATCCATTGGTCTCACATATATTTCAGCTAATAGAAGGATTTCTCTTGTCCACCTACAAATAATTCAGCAAACACCTCTTATTACCAAATTATCAAAGCCACCTAGAATTCTTCTTATCATACAACACCTAAGAAAGTACGTATTTCCTATTTTCCTCAAATGTTTTGATTCAAAGTAAATATATTGGCTATGTTACTGTCAGTTAATATCAAAACTAGAACCACTTACAATCAGGTACCATGGAAGGATCAAAGACTTAATTCTAGCATTTTCTCCTTAAATCTTTCAGATTTAGGTTTCTGAGAGGATTACTAAAGGTATAGAAAATGTTTAAAAATGCAACTTTTTTTGGTTCTTATTTATGGAAACTCCATTTCCCTTCTCTTTTTCGTATTCTCATGCATACCAGTGTGCTTCACATATGTCACAGGTTGCAGCTAAATTTGGTAACAATCCGCTGCTGCCCAGGACATCAGAATTTAATTGTCTCAAGTGAGTCGTGGCGGCTGCAGCTGGACATGACCACACCTTTGTTTTCTTTGCTTCTTTCCTCCGCAAGACTCTCTCAGGGACGGCAGCTCAGACCACATGCTCTTTGGTTTAATTCCTCCTCAACCCAAGGAGAAGAAGAAAAGTTCAGAGGGATTCTTTGAAAAGAGTTGCAAACCCTCGTGGTTGGTTCCAGTCTGTTCCCCAAAATGCCCCATCGTGTGGAAGCCTTGGCTGCTGTTGGCTTTCGGAGAAGAGATTGGATGGGGAGCATAATTTGATGGCATCATTGGGGTGACTGAAACAGGGACAGGCAGGAGTGGAAGGGAAGGGGCCAAGGTCAGGGCTGTGTCTTGTCTCTGGTCCCTGCCTCTTTGGCTGCTTTCCTCATCTCCACTTCCTGGTTGCCAAGAGGCGAGCAGCTCTCCTCTGCCACACCCTCCCACCGTGATACTTCTCCCTCACAGAGTCTGCCAACCACAGACTGAAGCTCTGGAACCAAGAGCCAAAGTAAACCTTTCCATCTCTAAGATGTGGGTGTCTGGCGTCTTCTCCCAGCAGCAGGAAAGAAGACTGATAAATAGACATATACCAAATTTGGAAACTATAAATTAAAAAAAAAAAAGAACATGTTATGACAATGTGTTAACTTTCCATGACTGTGACAAAATACCTGAGGTAATCAACTTAGAAGAAGGAAAAGTTTACTTTGGCTTATGGTTTCAGAGGTTATAGTTCATGGTCCCTTGGCCTAGATGTTTTGGGCCTGTGGTGGCACCGTACATCATGGTGTGGACATGTACAGTGTGAAGTTCACCACATGGAAGCCAGGAAGCGAAGAGAGGAAGGAGCAGCCGTGGTTCCTAAAAGGCCTCACTTCCAGCCCTCGGTAGTGCCATCGCCTGGGGACCCAGCCTTAACACATGACCTTTGGGGGATGTTTCAGATACAAATTACTGCACAGAACCAGAGCATTTTGCTGAATAAAGTGACTCAGTTAGTCTTCATGGTTAGAGACCAAAGTTTTGCAGTTATTTAAGCATTCTGCTCCAAAGAAATATAAGGTTTGTCAATCATGTATCATAAGTCAAATATTTTGTTTCTCTTTTAACATAACTCAATATAATCACTTAAAATTCCAACATTTTGGTATCCATCTACCCTCACTGTGCCTTTTGCTTTTAAAAACAAACATCTCTGGATGTTTTAACGTTCCAAGCACTTGGTATGCAGGCCTGCTAGTGGATTAGTGCTGGTAGGAGCCCCATGAACAGTGTGAAGCATCCCTGCTTGGCTCTGCTGTTCGTCTCCTTCACCGGTGGAGGTGTGGTCAGGTAGTGAGTGGCCACAGGACCCTCCCTGCCCTTCTTGGTGGTCGACCCTGTAGTGGAGATGCTCTTGTAACCAAATCGATCAAGGGACTTTGTGCTCCTGGTCACTGCTCCCTTCCGCATCTTCAGGTGTTTTCACCTTGATGTTATAGGTTACTTCCTCTCCCTATCTCATCATTTCAGCACCTAATTTTATAAAAATGTATTTGTTTTGTGTTTTTTCAATTTGCACAAATTTTAAGGAATGGACATGACATAACTTTTAGGGGTACAGTTCAGTGACATTCTGTATATGTGTGGCATTGTAGAGCCACCATGATCTTCCCTCTTCAAGTCTTTTTATCTTGTAAGACTGGAACCTTGGACTCATCAAACTCTGACCCCCATTTCCCCTGCCCCAGGTCCTGACGATCACCATTCTACTTTCTTTCTTTAAGTTTAACTACTCTCAGAACTTCACTTAAATGCAACCATACAATGTCTGTGCTTTTGTGACTGGCTGATTTCACTTAGTAGGTCCTTGAGTTTCATCCATATGGAAGCACGCATCAAAAGCTTCTTCCACTTTAAAGGTGAATAATATTCCATGTGTATATACATGTGCTGTATTTTGCTTTTCCAACACATGAATTGTCCTACCTTTTGACTATTGTGAATAATGCCGCACTTATTTTGGATATACACACAGAAGAGGAATTGCTGGATCATGGGGCAATTCCATTTGTAAAAAAATTTTTAAGGAACCATTTGATTGTTTTCCAATAGACACTACACCATTTTACATTTCAACCAAAAGTGCACAGTGATTCTTAATTTCTCCATGTCCTCACCAAAACTTGGTATTTTCTGTTTTAGTATCTCTCTATCTGTTAGACTAGGAGTTGATTTCATAGCCCTCACACTGACCCACATCCCTACCCTCAACCCCTTTTCAGAAACAAGGTCTCGCTAACTTCCCCAGGCTGGTCTTGAACTTGTGTTCCTCCTGCCTTAGCCTCTTAGGCATATGCCACCACATACAACTTTTTTTTTCTTAATAGTAACTACTCTAATAGACATAAGCAGATAACATTTTAACATCTTTCTTTGTCATCATCTTGGGTGCTTTTCAGAAACAAATTTCTTCTATACATGTTGTGGCAGGTAGAGATAACATAGGAGTATGTGAAAATTATGAAAATACTTTCGTGTCAATTTGTATATGACCACAGAGTTGTTGTGAAGTATAGAGAATGAGAAAGAAGGTCCGCCACTGAACGGAGCACATTCTCTCAAGCCCATCTCTGCTGCGCTAACTTTTCTCCACTGACTTTACTCTTAGCCTCAATTGTGTGACTGTATAACGTGAAAACACCAATGTTTACTCATCAATATTATTCTTTCCTCAGAAAATCTCTTCCTCGCTGCCGAAGAATTAACAGGATGCTCTCCAGCGAGTCCCTGCACACTCCAGCCTTCAGCCGCTCCAATTCCCAAGCCTCCGTAGACAGCGCGTCCATGGAGGATTTCTGGAGGGAAATAGAAAGTATCAGCGAGAGCAGCATCAGGGTACAGGATGAGCAGCTGCCCTCCGAGGTCAAGCCAGTGGACGGTGAGGGCCGGACTTCTTGTCCCAAAGCTCTTTCTTTGTACCCGCCCTTCTATTCTGTGCAAACAGAAATCATCTCACTAGTAGTTGCGTGAATCAGTAGCGTTTGGCCAATGACCTGCTCCCACTGACTGGCTCCAGGTGGCTTTATCCTAGGTGTTGGGGCTTCAGGGCGCTGGGCCTCAATGACAGCCAGACTGGCCCTTTCTACACCACTACTTCGGGGCACTGTGCCTGTCCATTGGCTTGCAAACTGTCATATTAACCTATATTGATAAATTTTGCTTTCAGAAATGCAAATCTTACCTCAGGCTTTAGTAAAGGAAGACTTCCAAGTCATGGCATAAATTCCCTTTCATTTTCTATTCAAGGGAGAGCTTACAAAGCAAACAAATAATAAAAACAAGATAGCAAATAAAACACCTGCCTGGCCCAGGAACTGGCTCTGCAAAGCGCATTGCAAGACCCTGCTGTGGACCGCCGGTGCTGTAACGGCCCGCGCGCAGGCCTCCCACCCCAGAGCGCCCGCCTGTGTTTACCAGCCGCTCGAATCCCCTCTCCCAGTGGCCTGTGTTCAGGCAAAGCCCGTTGAGCGTGTTACCCACTCCACACGCTTAGCGGCTTTGCTGTTCTTGGACGTGGCTGTCCTGAAGTCCTTTTATTTCTGCACATCTGGTTTACAATAGCAATTACTTCTCATGGATGAATCTCAGAAATGCCTTTTGAAAACTAGAAAGATTTTCCCATGTCCAGAACAAAGGACATCTATTGAATGCCTAATTTTCTTCCACATTCTTTGCCATCTTTATAAATCACATCGCTTTGAAAGAAAACCTCATGGCCCGCTATGGCAGGGTTCCTGTGGTCCCCACGGTGTGGTCCTCTCCTTGGATGTCATGGTCTGGCTCGGGGTGGTGGCTGTCGGGGCACCAGGGAGGTGGCTGTGCCGTGTGTGTTTACCGTGTACCACTTACAGGAGACCTCTTACCCTGGTGGGTGGCCTGATGCCTAATGTCCCGGAGTGAGCCGGTGACTTTCTGACGGGAAGCTTGTTTATCCCAGCAGTGCCCTGTGGCACTTGTCCGAGCTGCATCCAGTTTGTCGGTTCTGCGTGGGTGCGTGGGGGAGACACAGGCGTGGGCAGACACAGGAAGTGAGGGGACAGGCCCAGAGAGGGGAGGGCAGCACACCTCGCAGGAACCTGGGGAAGGGGGACACCGTCCAGGGCCCGCGCACTCACCCACTGGGCCGGAGCCTTTCCTGGGGCCCGGTGACGCCCTGGGAGTTCCCTGCAGCAAGGCAGGGCCTGAGCGGTGTCACTGCGGTGGCATCTCGTGTGGCCCCTGTGGGGTGCGGTCAGTGAGCTGCATCCAGCTGCCCACAGGAGGGGACACAGGAGGAAGGGATGCCGGCGGAGACCCATGTGGACGCACTGAGGATCAGGAGGAGGTGGGCCCCTGGATGCCATGTCCAGGGCGACTGAGCCTGCTCCTGGCCTGGGAAGATTTGGCCTGGGTTAGAGTGGATGTGCAGGCAGCAGAAATACAGATACGTCACGTGCTGTGTCCCTGTCCTCAGCCAGGCACGTGACCTAGCCTCTCTGCCCTCCTGTGTTACAGAGGGCGAGCTGGAGGCCGAGTGGCTGCAGGACGTGGGGCTGTCCACGCTGCTCTCCGGGGAGGAGGAGGAGGACGGCAGAGCCCTGCTGTCCACGCTGACGCGCACGCAGGCGGCCGCGGTGAAGAAGCGCTACAACACCTACACGCAGACGCTGCGCAGGAAGAGCAAGCAGCCGGTCAGAGACGTCAGGGACGTCTTCGGGGTCAGCGAGGCTCGGGTGAGTGTGGCCCAAGCTCCCGGCCAGGGGAGGGCAACATGGCGTCAGGAAAGGCTGCTTCTCCGCGCCCAGCTCCTGCCTTCCCGCCGGCCTGGGAGGGGGCACAGAGCACAGGGCCTTCTGCAAACCTGGGCTCTGAATGCGAATTCTGGTCAGGACAGAGAGGCCCAGGGACGTGGCCCCAGGGTTGTGAGAGTCCAAGTGAGCCGTTCACATGGTGCTGGGGGTGGGGATGGGGTAGGAACCTTTGTGTTCAGAAAAATCAATGTGGTATCAAGACGAAAGCTGGCAGAATTGATTAAGTGGGTCAGGGGATGACTCGAATCCGGTGCGCTGTGAGAAGCGGTTGAAGTTCCAGCTTACCCTTAGTTCCAGGTCACCATCTCAGAGGCTATCAGTTGTTTCCTGAGTTTTACTGCGAGCTTTGCCTTGTACCTTATCTGTTCCTTTATTCATTGCAATGCTGCACTATAATAAATTGCATTGGTGGCTGGGTGTGGTGGCCCACGCCTGTAATCCCAGCACTCAGGGGGCTAAGGCAGGAGGATTGCCATGGGTTCGAGGTCAGCCTGGGCTCCGTAGTGAGTTCAAGGCCTGCCTGAACTACATAGTGAGACCCTGTCTCAAAAAACTTTTTAAAAAATTAATGAATGAAACAACAAAGATTTACTGAATTTATTCTGTGTGCAAGATCCTCTGTCAGATTCTATGGAGTTTTGGAGGTCCTGAGGACACAGGAAAAAGGCAGTCTAATATTCTGTTGGGGTTACGGTTGAGTTGCCCAGAACAAGTTAGTTAATTCCCCTGATTTAGGCTTCTCCTGTGTTTCAGTATGACATCAATATTGACACAGATTCTAGCCTGGGATGTTGGGTAGAAATCGTGGTTCCAGATTGTCTCCAGTGTGAGCTGCTTCAGGTTGTCATCTTCTCTCTTAGTCACGTTAGCTGCGAAGGATACTGGCCACCTAAGCTCGCGAGCCCCTGGCTAGCGCTCCCATTCCTGACCCCAGTGCCCTTTAGAACCCTCCACAGCGTTGGACAGGATCTATCGGCAGCACTCTCCTCCTGCTGCGGCTGTCGCTGAGCTGATTCTGACTCCCAGGTGTTGGTGTGTGTTTCTGTTGGAGGGCTGGGTTTTGCTGGATCAGCGCAGGTAGTCACTCCGCTTCCAGAAGAGCTGTGTAGACCTGTTTTCCCGGAGGAAGTCCCCTGTGAGTCGGATTCCGGCCACGTGAGTAGGGAGGTCCCCGAGTTGCCAGGCCTCAGTTTAAGAAGCATAAGTAAAGCATTGGTGCCAAACTAACAGGATCCCCAGCTGCTGGACTTAGTTCCTTTATGGGCACAGCACGCTTCCCCTCGTGTTCTTCTGCCTTTATCTTTTTAGGAAACCTCAAAGCCTTCCTCTGTCCACAGCCGCCACACCTACACCCAGGACAGCTGCCAGACCCACCGAGCAAGGCGGTCACTCCGTCCCCTGCTCTCCTCGCCCAGGGGAGAGCAGTCTGCTGGGCCTCTGTGCTGAGAAAAGCGCTTTTTAGTTTCTTCGGCCGTTGTCCTCTGAGCTGGGGGTGACCCCGATCTTTCCACTTCCTTGGGGACCTGAGCCTTTTCCGGATAAGCATTCACTGTCCACCGTTTTTCTTTTGTGCTTCTTTCAGGCTGAGGTTTGCTTCTTCCCTTATCAAACCATTCTTGCTGGATTTTTTTTTTTTTTTATCTTCCAGGAACGTCCACCAATTTCCGTTGTGCTAATGGAAATGTTGAGTGGTTCCTAGATCTACTCCTTTAAAAAGATCTCTCTTTTGACAGAGTTATTTGCAGGCAAAGGAGAAAGTGGTGTGTGCATTTTGTTATCTTGATCCAATTTCTTTGTGCTGACTTTTCGATAGGGTTTCTCCCTTCAAAAATAAATCTGCTTTATTGCTCCTGATTACAAAGGTAATACATACTCATTACTGGTAATGGAAGACATCCAGGCAAGGCAAAGAATAACAGTTTCTGTAGACCCAAGCAAATTTTGTGATTTCATTAAATAGCCAATAAATGTAAAATTTCCTTACAGTAAAGAAATGGAATATTTAATCCTTATTTTAGCAGAACCGTTGTTCACCAAATCAAAAATGCTAAATCAATTTTAGGGTACATAATACATAATAGTCTACAGTCCTATTCATCATGAGTGGATTTCTAGTACCCAAAGACATTTTTCTATTATTCAGATAGTGTGAACTAAATATTCTTTTCAGTAACACATTTAATTGGGAGAAATAGTAGATCTCATTTATCTCCAATATTATAATTTATAAGAAAGGAGCTAAAGGTAAAATTGACTTATACTTCATCATTGAAATCTAGTCATACAGTATGCATCTAAAAGCATGATTATCTCACTCACGCAAACATGTGACTCCAGATAACACCAAGCCAAAGCAATCATGAGTCACAAAACTACAGGCTTGTTTTGCCCTTTGAAGAAATGGAAGAGAGATGATCCCCTACCCCAACGTGAATCCAGCTTCCTTCTATTTTGTCTTTCACTCACAACCTTCATCTTTTATGTCCAGCCCTTTAGCTCCTTTCCGTCGCGCTTGGACTCTGAGAGGCGGCAGTGTCTCTGGATCTCGGCCGTCCCGGAGCGGGCTGGTTCGCGGTCCCTCGCGGGACTCGGCTCCGTGGCCTGGACGCGGCCGCTGTGTGTTGCTGCTGCTCTGCTTCCTGAGGGCAGGCTGGGGCCAGTGGGGAAGCAGAGCCAGCTGACGTTGACCTCACCTCGAGCCTCTCCTCCTTTGGCCGTATTCCTCTTTGGAGCCTCGCTCCTCGGTGAGAGGCCTTGTCCTTCGCTGTCACGTCGGCAGCAGAGGTCCTGGAGTCCACACTGTTTTCTCAGTGCCGCATTCTCACAGGAGATTCCTGACCGGAGGGGTGCCATCGCCTCCGCCTCCCCCGTGCCCCTCACAGGGGACATTGCCTGGCCCCTCAGCCTGAAGAGGGTGCAGCTTCCACATCGTGCCCCCCGGCTCAGCCTACTGGAGTGACCGCCTCTGCCTCCCTGCACTGGCGGGAAACAGACCCCACTAGGGGGAAAGACTGGTGGGATACACAGCAGCCAGGAGCAGAGAGCAACCAGGGCTGCAGGCTCTGTGGTATCAAGGCGCTGGACCCTCCCACCCTGGACCCATAGAGGACGCGTTTGGCTTGATTGGAGAATTCCAAGAGCTTCCAGGACCCCGAAACCCACTCTTCAGGGCCAAGCCAGAACTAGGTCAGTCTCAGGCAAGGAGGGGACCCCACCTCTGGGAGCAGAGTGGGCAGGAGAACCTGCCTCAGGCCACTCACATCTCCTGATGTCATCAGGTGTCACCCAGCCCCGGGCGGCTCGGGCTCCGCACTGCGGGGCTGTCCCTCTGCGGCTCTGTGAGGGCGCAGGGAGCTCATCCGGCCCAGGGGTCCCTGAGTTTTGTTGGGGGCCAGCCTCGTGGCACCTCTGCCCATCCAATAGCAGAGTCCCAGCGCCGGAAGGGCAGCAGGTGCTCCGCTCCTGCCGTGGTGTCTGCAGGCTGGGGAGCAGTGACACGGTCCTGGCAGCTGGGGACAGGGTCAGTTCCCGGGTGCTCTCCAGGAGCCAGCATCGGCCCAGCCTCTGGGGGGAGCACACCCCAGACCACCCCAGAGCCCGACAGCTCCCTGCATTAGAGAGCATCCAGCTGCCCTTTCTTCGCTGCTACCTCGAGAAGGCCCCTCAGCAGGGTGGCAGCGGCATCACCGGCGGTAACCAGCTCTGCAGTCACCAGCAGCACAATGAGGACACAACGCTCCTGCACACGGCTGTGCACGGAGGAGCTTAGGACTGAGTGCAGTGCACAATCAGAATCCATAAGGGGCGCAGAAGGAGAGGGGCTCGCAGTGTGTGTTTGGTTGGTTTTCCAGTCCTAGGGATTGAACACAGGGTCTTCACATTGAGCTACGTCCCTATTATTTACTTTTTATTTTGGGATGAAGTCTTGCTAAGTCACCCAGACTCTGCTCAGGCTTGCCGTCCTCCTGCCTCAGCCTCCCAGAGCTGGGATTATGAGTGTGCATCACCGTGCCTAGCTGATGCTCAGCCTTTGGGCAGAATGTCTGGAAAACGATTTGGTACCAGCCCAGATGGGACGTTCACCCAGCGCACTGTCCTTGGTGCGCTGCCCTCCCCTGGCCCTTTGACTGTGGCAGAGGTGTTGGGGTGTCCCGTCTGCAGCCCCTCCTCGGAGGGAATCCTTCAGATCAGAGGACCCCGGGCTGCCTGGACCTGTGGAGGGGGACGACTGCAGGGTGGCCCCCACTCCTCCTCCCCGTACCTTCCTGCCCCAGGCTTTCCAACTGTTCCATGTGAGCCACTGCTGGTCTTAGCGCTTCTGAAGGTTAATCTAGAGGCTGGCCGGTGCCAAGCCCTCCTGCCACCTCCAGCCACACCCCTGTGCAGTGTCTAGGATGCGACAGCCAGGACACACGCTCCTCACTCACAGCGGGGGCCCGTCTGCTAAACCCACCCTGAGTGGGAAATAGCACCCGGAACACACCGAGTCCAGCCCGCCGCTCACACCCAGGGCCCGGGAGGCTGCTGTCCGGCTCACTGGCACCCAGGCAGGGTCAGCCCCACTTCGCCAGCTCCGGGGATCTCAGTGCAAACTCGCAGGCCCTCGCTCCTGAAGGGGCATCGCTCTCATGCCGCCCTAAGGCTGAAAACTGATTGGAACCATTTTAAGTCTGGGGCCATCTGTGCAGTTCTTTGTCACGGTGGGAAGAGGAGGGACAGCCAGCAAAGTAAAGGACCACAGAGAGTAGTACAAGTGTCCACCCCCTGCTCGCCTGCGGCACAGAATCCTGGCAGCCTTTCGCTCCGGAGAGGACCCCGCAAGGAACAGCTCTGAACCCTGAATTCTCCTGCGCAAAAAACACATAGACCTTATATTATTGGTCAGTATGAAAATACGAGGCCGTAAATCTGCTCCCTTCTGAAATCTGTGGTTATGGGGCCATTTGCTTTTGACTGAGAAGTCTAATGCTCTCTAAATCTTACCTCCTTTATTTATACCCTACTTTCATTTTTATGTGTCCAGAAGCTTTTTAGGATTTTCTTTATTGCGGAGACCTGAAATGTCATCAGGAAATAAAATTATCTTTCTTCCTTCCACTGTTGTTAGCACTCGGTTTTTTCTTTCCGAAAATCAGTGCTTTCGATTCTGAAGGTACTCTTCCCACAATTTCTTTGCATTTTCTATGTTCTTCCTTTCACTGCTTGGATGAAATTTACATATTTCTTGAGTTGTCTGTGTGTCTCTTGTTTGTTTGTTCTGCATTCGGGGAGCCTTGGGCTGCGTCACTGTGCAGATCCCTGAATTTTGAATTTTTCCACAAAGCATTATACTTTAGTCACTGTTAGGTTTCCGATTCAGCTTTTTAAATTTTAATTTAGAGTTTTAATCATACTGTCCCTTCACAAGAACTCTTCTACTTTCCCTGATTTTTATTTTTTTCATAGTTTCTGATTTATGGCTGCAATAGCCTCTCTAATCTCTCTGAAATTGCTAAATCATTACAGACTTTCTCCTCTTAGTTTTCTGTTCCCACCAGAACGTACATCAATACGTTTCTTTTATACAGATAGCGATTTTCTCCCATGGTCGCCGATCCTTGGGGGTTGATTTACACTCACTCACGGACTGAACAGACTCATTAACGACGTGCCATCTCTCTGCGGTTGTGGAGATGTTTTTCCCAAGGACCCCTTCTTGAAGGAGAGGGCTGGGCTGACTTGGTGCGGTGTTGGGTGCGGATGGAGTTAGTGAATAACACACCAACACGCGCACGTGGACAAGCTCGGAGCATTTGTGCTGCCCTTGCAATGCCACAGACTCGGAAGGCAATGCGTAAGGAGCAGACTTACTTCCCACAGCTCTGGAGGCCGGGCCGTCCGGTGCTGGGGAGGCTGGGGAGAGCTCCTGAGCTGCTCCACCCTAACTTACTTTGGGATTTTTGGGGATCCCGTGGTGGAAGATGGTCCAACCCATGCTTTTGGAGGGCCCCCCTCCAACCACAGCCCGAGCACACACCTTCCACACCAGGAGGCGGAGCCAGGGGCATCCCTTCTGCCTCTCCACCCAAAGCTGACGTTTTCTTTGTGTTTATTTATTCCCTGTCTGCACCTTTCCCAGAGGCGCGGCGCAATCCCCGGCCTGGACAGCTTCCTGGAATCTTGCCCAGGAAGGCAGTTTTCCAGGGCCTCTCCTAGCTCAGGCACAGCTCCTGCCGGCTGCCCCAGGTCTGTGCGGCCCCTGGGGAGGCGACACGGAGTGACTGTCAGATGGATGGGCTGTGCTGGCCCTCTCCTTGGAGATGCTGGCAGCTGTGTTGTCCAGTGTCTCTCCGTCCCTGGACAGCAGTGTCCTCCTGTGCTGTCTTAGGCTGCGGGTGCTGCTGCCAGCCTCAGACACACACTTTCCGGGGCTCCTAATGATTTCTGGTCTGTTGTAGGGCACAGTGTCATTTCCCACGCCCTGCGGGCCGGTGCTTATTAATTAAAATACCACCGTCCTGCGGCGTGGGGGCGGTGCAGCCCGTCCTGCGTCCCGCCCACTCTGGTTTGCTCCTGCTTCCTCTCAAACATTGTTTCCACCTAGAAATAGACGTGTGTCACTCTTATTAACATACTGCCTGAACTTTGGAGGAAAGTTGGAAAACACAGAGCAGCAAGATTTTAAAAAATAGGCCTCATGACATGGTTCATGATTTCAATAATATCCAGTATGTTTCATTGCTCAAAAAATTGCTTTGACCATAGAACATAGTATTTGCTTCTAGTTAGGGGAAATGTGTTTATTACAAGTGCTACTAAGTCTTAAGAGTTCACGTGCCAGGCTCACAGCATCCAATGTGCCTCTGCATAATGAAAGTCAGCGCTTTCTCAGCAGTCAGTGAATGGGAAGGAATATTTGTTTTGGTCCTAGTTATTCATGAAGTAATCAATCTAATGTATTTCCAATTTCCTAATTGGAAAAATAACTGTTCCTGCTGTGAATGTGTAAACGCTTGCAAAATACTTTCATAAAGGAGGTCTGGTTTTGAAACGGCGTGGTTTTAAGAGGCAGTCACATCGTTAGACAGTTCCAGGTCTATGCTTCTTATAAAAAGTAGCCCAAGGCAGGAAGGCAAGGGCCGTGTGGCTGCCCTGGCTTGGATTTACCTGCCTGTCCGTCTTTCCATTCTGCTGCCTTTCACACACGAGCTAGCATTTAATAGGTATAGGACGCCCCGACATCTCAGACACTGTGTGCGTGTTCTTGGCAAATTCCATCCACTTCAATAGGAAAACACTCCGCCAAGCAGGACCCTCTCTTATCTCATCAGACCTCAGCCTTTCGGGGTCACCCCAAGTCTTTCCAGTTACATGCAGCATCTTGCAGAAAAACCATGATATTCGTAAGTTTAAAAAAAAAAAAAAAAGGAAAGGAGATGTAGCCAGGCAACCAGCAGCGTCTGCCTGTGAGACCAAGGCCATGGTAGTGCGCGGCGCTGGGAGGATCCGCGTGCCCGGGAGGAGCTGGAGAGCGCTGTTGCCAGGGCCAGCAGGCGTGGGCCCCGACTGTCCGCAGAGCTGGGCGGGGATGGGTAGCGAGCACGTGCGCATGCGCACAAAGGCGTTACGGTGGCTTTTCTCTCCTTCATTAGCCAGATGCTTCTTGTGACAGCCATAATGCACAGCGGGATGGCGCCCCGGAAGAGAAACAGCTACCGGAAGTCTTCAAAACAAGCGACCCAGTGGTAAGTGATGGAAGAAGAACTGAGGGTAGGGAAGGAGGAAGCCATTTGTCCAAAGACAGCTTGCACGCCTGGAAACCAAGCAGTGTAGTTAGGGTGCCAGGGTATCTGACTGCCTTTATTCAATTCATAAGGAAAATACTCGGCTCTGAATGAGCCTAATAAGTCAATCTACAAGTAGCTGTGTATTCTAGTCTATAAAAATAAATGTACTCAGGAACTAAATGATTCTGTTACCCTTTTGGCATATTTAGTGTCTTTCCTTTTTTTTTTTTTTTTTTAACAAGATTGTCTTGGGAGTGTCAGCTCCACCTGTCACAAGCCCGCCTGTTCCAGCGGGCGCCCTTGGATGTTCTGCTCATCCGTGCAGGGGGACATAAGTCACTCAGTGTGACAGGGCTTCACCTCGGCGTCCAACCCCCCACTTCTGCGCGGCCCCACTTACCAGAAGCTGGGCCAGGCAGGCCGAGGACAACTTCCGGCCTCAGCCGAGGCACAGCAGGGAAGGGCGGCTTTGGTTGCGGCTTACCCAGCGCCTCCTACCCCTGGAGTTTCTACTTGTGGCCTTGTCCGTAGCTATCTCTTCTCTTCTCAGGTGGAGTGCATGTCGCGTATTCTTCTATCATCGCATTTCCTTTCCTAACTTCCACCGAGATAGAAAAGGGAAAACCGGCAAATTCCAGCAGGCCCTCTCCTGCCTGCTGACGTCACCCTGGGGAGACATTTTCCTGTGAGGGGCGATCAGGGGTGGGACACAGCTGTTTCATTTTCCTTCAGAGTCGGGAGGAGGTGGTAGAAGTCACACAGAATCTTCTGCCTTTGCGTTCATCCTTGGTGAGAGTTGGGTGGATTTTAGAAAAGAACCCGCGTGACTCCCGGAGTCTCTCTGACCACCAGTTGCCCGAAGGCTGCCTCCGATTCTTCCCACCTTTTCCCGCATCTTGCTGATACTTTAGGCTTCCGGACAAGGAACCTCGGTCAACTGCTTTAACTTCCCCTCCCACTTTTTTCCAGATTGTAGTCCTTCTTGTTGACAGAAATAATATCAAAGCTCCTTCTTTGCACACTAAGCATTCCATAGACACTTAGGAGAACAAATCACCCTCTCTCTCAGGAATACGCCGTGAGTTTCCACTGTCAGAATCATGTTAGGTCTTTCCTTGCCTTTACAATGGGGCAAAGGTTTGAGCAGACACTTTTCCAAAGGAGACACGTGGA
>RJWM01010727.1:0-62396 GCA_004363535.1 Dasyprocta punctata
AATTGCAACAAATTTGCTATTCAACTAGATGTGGTAAACAGCCACAAACTCACCACCAAGCCTGAATATTTATTGGTCAATTTAAGGAAAAGGTGATTTTCTCAAAACCATGAGCCTGAGCCTGAGCCATTATGAAACACTTTCATTTCTGGATTGCTGATTTCTGCATTTTCTGTGCAATAAATGATTCTGATTCACCACAAAGGTTACTATTAGATAAAATAATCTTGGTTTTTAGATGCTAGATAATATATGATAAAAGCTGTGGCTTTCAGATAATGTACATGTCAGAGTTTCCAGTAGTTTCTCCATTTAAAATAGCCAATAGAGCTTTTCTAATCTAAAACTACATTACTAGGTGGAGCAAAACTATTTTGCAGAACTAGTAGAGTGCTTTTGTATTATGGATATTCACTGAGCATGATAAATGACTTGCTTTGGGGCTGAAAAGGGGACATTAATGGAACTTTGAAAAGTTTGCTTTCAGAATAAAATATATACATCAAGGAAGCAACTCAGTCAGGTTGGTTAAGGAATCCTAATAAGAGTGTAGCCTCTACCAGATAAATTCTCAAAAAATATATTGTCATCAGTGTCATAACTTTAAATTTTGATGCTTCAAGCAAACATTTTCATCCTTTATTAATTTCAAAACAAATAACTCCAGCAGTGAAGCACACTTTCCTTTAGCTTGAAGACTTATCACAAAGATTGGTTTTTAATTATTTATGCCTGTGGTTCAGGTTAGATTAATTATCCACTTTTTCATTCTAGCATCAGCGATCGCATGAAGACCCTGCAGCTCTGAAGTTCAGTTTCTATGAAGTCATCTCTGCCGGGCCCCACGCACCCTCGGAACTCAGAACCTTACAAAAGAAATGTTTGGTTCCTGGGTGGTATGCCAGTCACATCGAGAGATGGCTTGTTTATTTCCCCCCCTATCAGGTATGAAGCAATAAAAGTGTGTATCCTGTAGCAATCTCATTAAGTTGATGATTTTTGCCTCAAGGATAGAGGAAATTTTTACTCACTAAAACATTGCTAGCTTTTACCTATTTGTTGTAAATAATGAAACTGTGAGAAAGAAAAACAAGCAGAAACAGGAAAACAGTTTAATTTTCCAAGAGTATTTCAAGATAATTTTCCCTGCTCCATTTTCTAGTACATGCCTTTCCTTATCTTAAGGTGTTTCAAAATTTCAGACCTCTGATTCTTACTCAAACATGAATAATACTTGAAAGGAAGCCTCTTCACCAAACAAAACAAATGTTGTTTTGCTTAATTAAGTGCCTTTATTTCCTTTCTGAACTACCTTGATGAATTTTTCATAAGTCTTGCATTTTCCTCAGATTTCTTCTTCCTTTGGTTTAGCATCAATTTAAGATTAAGAAACCAAATTTTACACTGGATTGCATACAAATTCAGATGTAGTGTGTATTTGTGTATGTAAAACCATACTGTTCAGTGTGATACCTGCTACCATCTCTGGCTAATTATATTTATGGTACAATTAAGTGAAATTAAAAATTCAGTTCCTCATTTGCATTAGGCACATTTCAAATGCCCAATAGCTACATATTTTACATGGCAGCTCTAGAACATGTCCATCAACAGAGATTTCCACTGACCAATACTAGTCTAGACTAATTGAAAATACAAAAAAAGAGGTCTGGGAAAGAGTTGCATTACAGGCTTTACAGTTTTCCATCATAAACTATTGCTGTTTTGTCTTGTTGTCTACCCTGACCAATAATAAGTAATAAGTCCTCTCTCTTGGCTTCTTGAGGAACTTTTGTCCATATTAAGGGTCTCAAAATCGTACCTTCTTCTCCATAGAGATTATCAAAATATTTATTCAAACTTTACAGTGCTACTCTTGAATGGAATTGGGAAGAATGCCAGTTCTTGTGTCTCATTACACCTGAACTTATTTCTACATAGTTCTTTCCCAATATGACCCATGGAATCATTGCTGTTTGTTATGAAAGGTGGTTTACATATGTGATTTCATAGTCACATTTCTAAAATCTCTTGCTTCCCACAACTGGCTTTGTTTTCATGGTGTCTGCAGAACACCAGATTACAAAACATAGATGTACTTAATTTCTATGATTTATTTCTTGCTCCATATCATTAACAAGGATGACCTGATTGTGTCTAACAATAATGCATGCCAATCCCCTCAGGAGAGTGTCTCTGAAAAGTTCGGAGTCAAAAATTTTTCATTGTACACTTGACATGTCTTTTTTCACTGTGTACTATTATTAATATTATTACTATTATTATTATTCCTTTGGTAATTTAGTTGCTAATTATCGATGGGCAGCAGCTAAGAACTGATCCGGCTACCGTGATGGATGAAGTTCAGAAGTTTCTAGGAGTATCTCCTCACTATAATTACTCAGAAGCTTTAACGTAAGTTTATATTTCAACTAGTTTATTGAAGTTTCAGTAGAGAACTGACATTAAAGACACTGTAGCTTGCTCATGCAATTTGTCAGATTACTGTTCCTTTATACCAATATTTTCTAGTTTGACATTAAGCACTTGGGAAAGAACTTTTAAATATTGAAACAAAGAAATACCATAAATCCTCTGTTGTTCCATAACTACTCAAAGATTTCCCCTGGAAATAAAGCGAAAAAAGAAAGCAGCTGTGTATCTTTTCTATTTTTTTACATACTAAATACACTTATCCTGGTAATTTTTACATTTAAATATTGCATCCTGATCCTTTTTACTCCCACCCTCCCATGTCTACAAAGTCTATCTCCCTCTTTCCTGTCATCTATCTTTTATTTTGCTCTTTCAATTATTTGTACTTTAGGTTTCTCAAATAAAGAAACCATGCAATATTTAACCTTCTGTATCTGTTTTATTTTGCTTAGTATTGTGGTCTCAAGGTGCACTCATTTTCCTACAAATGATTCAACTTTACCTTTTTATGACTGAATAATATTCCATTGTATATGAATACCACGTTTTCTTTATCCATTCATCTGTTGACAGACATTTAGGCTTCTTCCAAAATTTAACTATTATGAGTTGTACTGCTATAAATATAGGTACACATGTATGTAAATCAAAACCAACAATTTACCTTAAAAGCAGCTACAGGACTTTCAATATGTTGTTAAGAGCTAAATCTATTTAACAAACAACATTGGGACCTATAAGAAGGATGAGGAGGAAATTAACTAGGAGGTTTAGGAATTTTCACAAGCAATGGCATACAAGAAAGAGACCAATGCATAACTGAATAGGCAGAGAAGGATATATTATTTTTGCTCAAACTTATGAATTTATAAGTTTTTTGCTTCTTGTCTTTATCCACTATAAATATGACCCTGTCATCATTTTCAGAGGCCTTAGCAGTTATAGTACTGATTTGGTTTTGTAGTTGATGGATTTTTTTTCTGGCTTCTTTTGCTTTTCTTAGATAATTTTCACCATAAAGGGCAAGGCTAGGAGAGTCACTCTCAAGACCATGCATATGTCTGATTGGGTGTCACTTAACTCATTCTAGTCCTGGTTCCATATTTTTAACTAAGAACTCCTTTTAGTAACTTTAAATAATGCTTCCTTCCTACACTGTCTGTTTGCAATGGTTGGCAGTCAGACTTGTGTGCATTGTGTTTATGTACTTCTATCTCAATGCCTATAGCAACCAGAAGATACTGAGTTGGATGGCCTCTGAGCCTGATTATCAGCATAAACATTTCTTAAATTTTAGGGCTCTTGGACTGAATCCTAAAGAAACTGAAAAAGACTGTATTATGAAATTCTTCCATTTTCTTTTCCAGTATAAAACAGTTCCACAGATCAACTGGTTTTCTCTTCTTATTGTACTCTTTATCCTGTGTCAATTTAGAAAGTGAGAAGGTTTCTTTTACCATTCAGCATCCCCTTGCAGCGAAGGATTGGCAGAGAAAAAAAAATCAAACACTTTTTATTTTTTGAGACAGGGTCTCTCTGTGTAGTTCAGGCTGGCATTTGAGCTCACTTTGTATCCCAGGCTGGTCTCAAACTTGCAATGATCCTCCTGCCTCAGCCCCCTAATAAACTGGGGATATAGCTGAGAAGCACAGTGCCTGCAAGGCAAATACAAGGTTGTGAATTCTATCCCTGGTACCAAAAAACAAAACAACAACAAAAAAAACCACTTCTTATTATCTTGCAAAAGTCATATTTAAAGACACGTGAGAGAGATATTTTGGTACAGAGGACAAAGAAGTAGGTGGAACTTTGGAGTTTTTAGCTTCTTCCGTGAGCGTCATTTACTTTGCTATTACTATTAACATACTGACCCCTGTTTTCTATACTGCTAATGTTGTCAGAATTTTGTAGATCTTAGTTCAAGTATGAAAACACTAGTGGTAAGTGTTTAAAATTTCAGTTTGCAGCTAAAAATTCAAGTCTACTTTCTGCTTTAAATCTTTATAAGTGTCTCTTAGAAAAAAAAGCTTTTATTTTTTAAACATTTTTCTATTTCAAGTGAGCTCATCTTTTGGTCTTTTATGTAGATTATATGGCACGCCACTGTATTTCAGAAAAAGAAGTGGAGTATTCTATAAAGACATCATCTCTTTTTCTTATGGAATGGTCCTTGACCTGCATGCTGTGTATTTGTCCCCTGTGCGTCTAGCTTGGCAGAAAGCTTTTTATTCATCTCCACTGCTGAGAAAAGGCAATGCAAACTTAAGAGAATTAATATCAAAGCAATACACTGTATACAAAGAACTGTGAGTCAGTTAGCACCGGGTATGTATCTGGCTAAAATTACCCATTATATGATTCTTTTACTTGGTCAGAGGCTCATTGGTCAAAGTAGCAAGATAAGATTTCTGCGGTCCTTGAAACAAGTTTTTGGTCCAGAAGGACTGCCCAAGCTCTCACCTGCTGATAGAGACAATGCACTTTCATTTAGTTTCCTTTTATATTTTCTTGTCAGTCACCAGTTGGCCTGACATACCTTGTAAAAACCAAAAGCATACTTGCTATAAGTTATTAGGAAGTTTCTTGTCACTGTCTTAGGTCTAAAATAATCTCCCGTCAACCTATGCCCTTCCCAGTTGTTTATCTGAACCTTATTCTCACCATTTACTGTTGTTAGTAACTGTGTACAGACAGTTGTTGGTGTGGTGCTTTGAAAATACTGACAATTTGCCCAGGCACAGTTGCACACTCTGTAATGCTGGCAATTGGGAAGCTGAGGCAGGATTGCTGTGAGTTTGAGACCAGCCTAACCTACATAGTGAGACTCTTGTCTAAAAAGAAAAAAGAAAGAAAATATTGGAGGTGACTATGGATACAAAACATATGTTCTCAGAAATATCATTTATACCAATTGCCACAAAATCCTTTGCATATGTTAGTATTGCTTCTTATTCTACTAGTGATAATGAAGATTATCACTGATGCTAAAATTACTTGTTTTTTCAGTAAATTTCCCTAAGGATGTACTAAATTACAAATCAGTATGAATTCTCCACTAATCACATAAATTTTGTGCTTTATACACAGTATGAAAAAAGTGAATGAAATTAACTCTATACAGGGGCTGGGGATTTTGCTCAGTGGTAGAGCACTTGCCTAGCAATTGCAAGGCCCTGCATTCGAAACTCAGCACCAAAAAATTTTTAATTTTTTTAAAAACTAGCTCCATACAAAGATTTTGCTCTACAATTTTGACATAATCTTGAGTACTCCAATTTAAGAGGTCTCTAAGCTGATTATCTTCAATGTATCAAATTCTAGTATCAAAACTGTTTTTGGGAATAATGACAAAAATCTTCTAGTTTCAAAAGTATTATTTATTCCTTTCCATAACTGCTAAAGTAATTGTTCAAGAACTCTGAATTTCATACAAAGTCATTTGACAGTTTATGATGCTTCAAAGGCTTAGTACTGTAATCATGGGTTTTAAATGGCAAATAAAACATGTAAACATAAATTCTGAAATTCCCAGTGAGTAAAGATGTGATTTAAAATAAGAATTATGAACCTAATATAAATGGTCACTTAAAGTACAATTTTACAAGTTTCATTCAACCTAACTGTAATCCTTAAATTGTGATTTAGGATTGATATATTGACATTATTTTAGCTTTCAGGCTATTTATTGTGTTTTGAAACTGCCTAATCATCTGAGAAAAAAAAGGTAAAAATAAGGCCTGACTTGGATTTTGCTAATGTGCATAAACTAAAATGAAAAGTATAAGCTTATTTTGTCATGCATCTCACCATTCACAATTAACACCTAACCTTCAATAACTAAGAAGTCTTCACATTCAGAAATACTAGTTAATTAAATACTTGAACCTGGTAACTCATTCTTTAGTCAATTAATATATGTGTTAAAATTAATGAAACCAGACTTTTACTTGACTATTTAGTATTAAAGAGTGAAAACTTTAATAAAAGAGCAATTCATATTTGAAGACCCAGGGTTGAATATAGTTGGGAGTGGGGTCCTTTTGTGGGTGAGACTTAGCTAGGTCATAAAGGACTGAAGCTGCTTCAAAATTCAGAGAGACTTCATTTCTAATATCATTTCTCTAGCAATCAAATATATATTGACAGGAATTCTTTCCCAGCCCACTGCAGGTGAATGTGAGTAAAAATTTGCAATATTCAAACATTTCTTAGTAGCAAAAAATAGTAGTCACATTAACTCAAACCTCTTGGTTCTCTATGAAATAGATCCAGAAATACTAAGCAGAAATCCTAAGGAAAAAGTCTACCATAATTTCTTATGATAAAATTTAAGGGTTTGTAAGATTTCAAAATATACATATATATAATATATATGTTACTTTGCCAATAAATGAATAATTCTAACCATATCAAAATTAAAACCACATAATATATATATCATATATATATATATATATATATATATCTTCCTTCATAAAAACACTATATTATAGGTATTATTAACTTCATAGTTTTCAGGTGGAAAAGCTAGAGCACAGAAAGGTTAAGCCAGAAGTCACTCGGCAAGTGAAATTGAGGAGGCAGAATTGAAAATCAACCAGTCATCTCTAGAACCTGTCTCTGGAGTTAATCATGTAAACTTCTACTAATGGATAGTATATCAACAAAGTACAGTACTTCCTTTAAAAAACTGAAGTCTTAACATAAGCTTTTTATGTTGTGGCAGAGACTGTTGGGAACAGAAACCATCTCCAGATATACTGAATGTCACTTTGCAAATAAATGAATAATTCTAATCATATCAAAATTAAAACCACATTGAGCTAGCATTCCATATTGGATAGGATGACTACAACTAAAAGATGAACTAAATGACTATAATTCAAGAGACAATACCAAATGTTGGCAAGAATGTGAAGAAACTGGAAACCTTACCTATGGTTGATGTTAATACATAACATATGGCCACTTTGGAAAGCAGTTTTTCAACTTCTTGAAATTTAAACACAAATTCACAAACAATCCAACTCTTATTTGTAGGAATTTACCGTATAATACATTAAAATCTAAGTCCAAAACAATTTACAAGTGGAAGTTCACAGCACTATAATCTATTGTGGCTAAAAATGAGACATAATCCAAATATTCACAAGCTAGAATCAAATAATGTGGTATGCCCATGTCACAAAAAAATAAGGGCATGTCAAGATATGACAAATTTATAGTCCAAATAAAGATTTGTTGCTTGCCTAGGACGGGGTGGGTTGAGGGCAAGGATTAATTACAGTAGACTGTAGTGATTTTTTGGGGTGGTAGGAATGTTCTAAAACAGAATTGTGGTGATAGTTATACAACTATATTAATAGGCTAAGTATCAGTGAAAAGTGAACAATATAATATATAGATTATAGTACCTCAAAAAATTGGTAAAAATAAAATATGTATCATTGAAACAATTCATTAAATCATAAAAGTATGGTTGTCAGAGAAGAATTTTTTAAAAATTCTGTGCTTGTCCAATATTAGCAACCTTAATGATGGCATTTTGATTTTGAAATCTATTTACACTATTTGTACATGGAAATGTTATTTCTATTTAAAGACATTTCAGTCATACTTCAAATTTCTAAGTGTTATCTGAATATTCCCTGGATTTATCTACCCAAAGTGAATCACATTTTTATTAATATAGAATAATATTACTGTTTAGAAATTGACTCCTTTAGAATCTTGGTGGTCTGTCCACAAGTCTCTCCTGTTTATTTGTAGAGGTCCCCAGGAGATAGACTGTCATACTTTATTCTTAAATTCAACACAGAATGACTATCATGTCCTATTACTTTGGAGACACAATAATAAAAATAGCCCTATCTCCGGGATTGGGTAGCTGTTCAGAGAGACAGTAAGCACCATGTAACACTTCTAAAATGCTCACCTTCTGAAAGCTCTAAAGGACAGGCCCAGCCAGGACCATAGCTGCCAGCACCTATATAAAAATGTTTCTTCTTTGTTGTTCAACCAGACATCAGTGATACCAAAGCTTTCATTAGTGGTACTAAGAGTATTCTGCATAAGGACACTGACTATATGTGTAAACAACTTTCTGCATATTCTATTAAACTTCTTTGCTTGGTCTCTGAAACAGTATTGCTTGCATTTTCAAACTCACAGGGCCCTTCATCAACGGCATTCCCACCTTCCAACTGTGGCTGACCTCTGTAAGACACCAAACCAAGTC
Source organism: Dasyprocta punctata (assembly GCA_004363535.1). Lineage (NCBI taxonomy): Eukaryota > Metazoa > Chordata > Mammalia > Rodentia > Dasyproctidae > Dasyprocta > Dasyprocta punctata. The sequence continues at coordinate 8,675 of RJWM01010727.1, forward strand.
TCTCTGGACACCCAGAAAATAGACATGACATATTTTCTCCCTTCTCTCCTCATTTCCACCCAGACATACTTATAACCACTACCTATGAACTTATACAATCAGATGTCTAGGGTAGGTGCCAGCAAAGCACACACATACACACATACTTTTTTTTCTAAATAAACTGCTGAATAATATTCAATCAGTTAGCAGAAATGAAAGAAAATACTTTTCTTTTATTTCTTAATTTTAACACATGTAAGTTTCAGTATTCCTTAGAAAAACCTCTTGGAAAACTGCTCATTTTAACATATGACAGATATATGTTTGAGTCATCTATCTACAGCAAGGTGTATTAACAAAAGTTAAGAGCTGAATTTTTTTTTAAAGATAGTAAAATCCAACAGAACATAAAAGAACAAAGTCAATTGAAACAAAGCAGCAGAACTGGTACAGAACTTCCAAGAAAGATACTATGAAAACAATAGCTACTATAGTATATCTTATTATCTTCAGAATAGCTGACCATTCCAACAGGAATAGTAGAATTGAACCAAAAACAAAACAGAATAAAACCAATAAAAACAGAATATAAAATAAAGCAAAAATCATAATAATAATCAGAGTAAAGCAAAACAATGAGAACTATATTGGGCCTCGAAAACAAGACAGAAGAGAATTCCCCATATTTGCTACATTGCCTACTGTCATCTTCCAAACAGATGCTCAGGTTGCCGACCCCAGGCCTGCAAAATTAACAAAACAATACTAGCACTTAGTTGCTTAATGTTCCTTAGTTGCTATCAATCTAGCCAGACCTCCAAACCAGCAGGTTGCTTACAGGGAGGGGCTGGGGCCGATTGTCCTTGATTCTAAGCCCACGAGACAGGTGCTGCTCCAGCTTAGCAGGGTGGGTCCCCCAGCGGTCCATTCTCATTCTCTTCCGGGAGTCCGCGCCTGTCGCACAGTCCCTGGAAAAGAGCTGAATTTTGATGACTTGAATACTTAAAATATGGCAGAATTTAATTATGGAAATTGGTGATAGCAAAATGTTGTATCAACAGCAGACTTCCAAAAATGTTGTATTAGTATTTTCCAAAAGCTTTTTTGATCATATTTAAATAACACTGTTTATTAATGCTTTCTTATACCCCTATATAGAAAGCTAATTCATTCGTCTTACTGCTTCAAACAGGAATGTAAATGGCTTGAAGACATACCATGTTATATCCTGATCTTACAGTTGCTTTAATTATGATGAGGGCCAGGGATTTAGCTCAGCGGCACAAGCGCCTGCCTGGCATGTGCAAGGCTGTGAGTTCAATTCTTGGTACAAAAAATAATAATAATAATAATAATAATAATGAGAAATAGGGTCTGCATAAGTGGGATGTGATCACTTTATTACCTAATACCAGAAGCATGTCAGGTTAAAGGCAGAAATCTAAGTTTGCATTCTTTTTATAAACCGATAGCTATAGCCTGTACAAAATTAACTTCATTATAGACTCTGACCCTCTCTCTTTCTCTCATAAACACAAACTTATACTATAAAATGTTATTGTGATGTATAATTTAAAAATCACTCGTTATAATTACATAGTTCAATGAATTTTAACAAACATTTATAGTTGTATTTACCACTAGCAAGATATAGAGCATTTCCATTAATCCAGAATTTTCCTCATGCTTTTTCCCTTAGCCCTGGTCTATGGTAATCAGATTATCTACTTTCCTAAATTTAGCATAGATCTTTTGAGATTCTTCATCCTGTTACCTCAATAAGTAGCTCTTGCTATTTTTGAGTGTTACTTGTTCCATCAGTTGATGGACAGTATTGTTTCTACATTGTTGACCATTATGAACACAGCTACTAGGAACATCTTTGTAACGATCTTTGCATGAACGTATATTTTTATTTTCTTTAACCAAATACCTGGAATGAGTCACATAGTAATCACATATTTAAATTTATAAGAAACTTTACAAAGTGGCTATAATAGGTTTCATGTCTATCAACAATACATGACAGTTATACCTGTTCCACATCTTTCCCAATGGTTGGTATTGGTGTTTAAATTCATCCATTCTAGTCAGTGCTGTTTCATTTGTAATTTTAATTTGTATTCTCCTAATAATAAATGATCTGGAGTAAATTTTCATTTGTTTATTGATAATTCACACTTTTTCTTTGGTGAAGTATCTGTTTCAATATTTCACTCAACTTTTATTTATGTTGTTATCTTTTATATTAAGTTATATATTCTGAACTCAAGTTTCTTTTTATAAATAGTTTACATATACTTTCCCTCAGTCTGTCATTTTCTTTTGTATAGGAAACATGTTAATCTTCTCTGTATTACTAAAATTTTAGTATATGTGCTGCTGAAGTGAGCACAAACTTTAAATTTTGATGAACTCAAAATTAGCATTTTCTTATTCATCCTAAAAACTTTGCCTAACCCAAGATTATAAAAATTTTCTGAGATTTTTCTCTATATTTTCTTCTGTAATTGTTTTTTGTTTGTTTTGTTTTCTTTTGTTCTAGTACTCGGAATTGAGCCCACAGAGTTTGCCAGCCATTCTTTTATTCTTTATTTTGAAACAGGACCTCACTAAGTTTCTCGGGTTGGGCTCGAGCTTGTGATCCTTCTGCCTCAGCTTCCCAAAGTGCTGGGATTACTGGTGTGTACCACCATACCTGGCCCTCTTCCATAATTTATATAGTTTTAGCTCTTAGGCTTAGGTCAGTGAACCATCTGACATTAATTTTTACATACAGTCTGATGTAAGGGCTAATGTTCACTTATTTCTTGTAAATACTGGATTTTTCTACTATAATTTGTTTAAATGACTAATTGTCTCTTATTGAATTAGTTTGGCAACTATTTTTTGAAAATAAGTTGACACAGATGTACAGGTCTATTTCGCAACCCTACTTTATCCCACTGATCCACGTGTGCACTGATGGCAGCCTAATGCAGCACTGATTGCTGTAGCATTATAGTAAATGAAACTATATACTGAGAGATCTCCAGCTTTTTGCTTTTGAAGTGTTTCAAATTGTTTTAGCTTGTCTAGATTCTTTACAATTTCATGTACATTTTAAATCATCTTTAGTTTTTAGAAAAGATTTCCTGAATTGTAATTATAATTAGACTGAATCTATTGATAAATTTGGAGACTTAACATTTTAAAAAGTCTTCTGATATGTGAAAAGAGTATAGTTTCACTTGTATTTTGGCCTTCTATAATTTCTCTTAATAATGTTTTTAAGTTTTCTGTGTCCATACTTTTTATCAACTTTATCCTCATGTATTTCAGGGATTTATAATAATGTAAATGTGCTTTTCTTTGAATTTCCAAAATTGTTCACACCATTATTTTAAGAAAGATTTTGGAAGCAGCATCTAAAAAAGTAGTATCAATTAAAGGCCAAAGGAAACAGTGATCCTAACAGATAATTATTCCTAATGGAGAAGATGACATGACAATAGAATCATTGAATGAAAAAAGCAGTGCAAAAGAATTGCTGACTACTTTTATATCTAAGCATAGAAATTACTGTTTGGTTTACAATGAATAACAATACAAAGCATATCCAGAGACCTATGAAGAAGAAAAGGCCCTAACCCTAGAATCTGAGGGCCTCAACTCTAATGCTGACCAAGTATGTAGTCCAAGAAAAATAAACCTTAAAAAAATATTTTCTTCCTTTTCATTGTTTATTGAACTAACTTTTAGTGAATATTCAAAGAGACAAACTCTAGGACAAGTGCTTTAAGATAGGAAGAATCCTGCATACCCTATTCTTAAAGGGTTATAATGAAGGCTCAAGCGAGAAAAAGTTATATGAAATATTTTGGTAAACTAAAATAAATTTAACATGCTACTGTTATTATTATTATAACTATAGCAAGGAAAAAAATCCCATGCATAGGTGCTGTAACTTTAATATGGAGCTATCACCAAAACAGAAAAGGAGCTCTCAAAACAATTAAATGGAATATAGCTAGAGAGTCCGAAAAGTAAGCCTTCCATGGCATACCGAAACGGTTTCTCTTGAATTACCCTGTAATTGTGTCATACAGATACCATCAAAATCCAGAAATGTAGATGAAGATCCATTTTTTACTCTATAAAAGAAAAGAAGTGGTTTAAAATTTATCTATTTTTTCCTTCCAGATGAAGGAGGTCACCTTACAATTTCTATTAACAGAATATTTACTGTCAAAAAGTTTCTATTAAGGAGCCGGGCGTGGTGGCGCACGCCTTTAATCCCAGCACTCGGGAGGCTGAGGTAGGCGGAGCGTTGTGGGTTCGAGGCCGGCTTGGGCTACAACGCGAGCGCAAGGCCGGCCTGAGCTACATAGTGCGACCCTGCCTCAAAAAAACCAGGGCTGGGAGTTTGGCTCAGTGCCTTAAGCGCCTGCTCTGGCAGGCGCAAGGGTGTGAGTTCAATCCCCGGTGCCGCAAAAAAAAAAAAGTTTCTATTAAGAATCTGGCAAACTTACAAATATGACATCTGGACTGAGAATTTAAAAGTATACCAAAAGACTATATTCAAAAGAATATCATAAAAATTCTAGTTTCCCTATTTTAGATTGATACCCAAATAACAATTTCATTATTAAATCTTACAAACTGCTTAAAAAATACTTTTTGGGGTTTCCTGTTTTTTTTTTTTAGATTTGATTCTCATAAAGGCTTTTGGTGTCAGTTATTGGAAGAAGGTAAAACAAAATGCCTTGGAAAAAGTAAAGGAAGAAAATACCCTCCAATGGATTCTGATGTAAGTACAGCTTTAAAAATATAAACTAAATGTAGAAAACAATAGTATCTACTTTATTTTCTTAGAAAATTGATTGAAATCAAAATTCAGCTTTCTTAAAAATTGAAAGTAACATTTGAAGTTTGTCTTAGTTACTTTTCTCTCATTGCTGAGACAAAATACCTGATACCCAAAATTAAGGAAGGAAAGGTTTAATTAGTTCACAGTTTGTAGAGGTTTCAGTCCATAATCAGCTGGCTCCAAAGCAGGAAGGCATGGTACAAGGTCAACAGTTCAAGGCAGTGAAAGCCTGCAAAAACAGGAAGTACAAGGGGAGAAGCGGGAACCACTCTCTTTTCCTCCTTTATATTGTATGTAGGTTGTCCAACCACACCATCTGAGTGCCCTTTTCTTGCACAGGCTCAGTATGTTTACAAAGGGAGGATCCTGGCTCCCTGCTGAGTAGCTTAAACTTCTAAACTTCTCAAATTGACATAATGTATCAACCATAAGGAGGTTCCATACATCTAGGTTTCTTGTGCTTGTGTTGATTTTTCCAGTTACATACTAGTGCTTGTCATTCAAGAAGAAAACAGTAGAATTTGCCATTTTGAATCAGAACAAAAAGCTATCTCATTCCATAAAAAAAAAAATTATAGGGGCCAGGGGTTTAACTCAGCAGCATAAGCGGCTGCCTGACAAGCGTGAGGTCATGAGTTTGATCCCCAGTACAAAAACAAAAAAATTATGCCTACCCAGAACTTAAAAATGTTACCTGAAGCAAGGAAAGATATGTATCTATTAGAAATAGGACCAAAAAATTTCTAATTTTTTCCATTGTCAAATCACTATGTACTTAAAAGTGTGGCCAGAATAATAATAATAATAACAATGTCTGTTAACAAAGTACTAACATTTGAACTTTAATATGTTAATAAACTCAGATAATTAATGTATTTCCCAAATTCTAACATACTGGCAGATAATTTAGGCTTTGAGGAATGGAAGTGTGTACACTGTGGCATCTATCACTTTATCTTTGCCCTGTTTTGAATGGTCACATGATGAACCTTAATGCTGCAGTTTTCTCAGTTGGTATACCCTGTATTTTTACTTTAATGCTTATTTCATAAATAGCAAGTCATCTTCATATTTTTATTTAATAATCACTCAAGTTAGTATGTACTCAATATAAGAACACAGGTAGATTATGATGTATAGTTTTTTGTAACTCAGAGATAAAAATATTTGGGATTTTTTTCCCAACAATATTTAACATATTATGTTAAGTGACAATACTGATGTAGCCTAAGCATCATCGAGTAATGCAAACTTACTAGAAAACTTTTATCTAGCAAGACTTTGAGGACCATTTGTTATACCAGGCCTGATGCAATTAGGCCCTGTGCCCAACATGTTCATATTTAAATTTTGCATGGGACGCATGGGAAACAGAAAGATTCTCTTGTTTTGCTAAAGAAGTTACATGCTTAGAATTCCAGTTTTATTTGGTTGATAAATGAAATATACCTTTACAGTATTATGTAAACACTTCCACTGTATTAAAAGAAATTAAAGGACAATTTTTATAGTATTTCACGAAAGCTACATAAAAATATTTTATGTCAAAACTATTTTCCTATATATTTATTAAAGCTACACTGTTTAAAAGATATTGAAGAATGTATTTCTTGTATCTCTAACATAGATATGCTAAGAACAGTACAAAATTTGGTGGTAGACAAAGATAAGAAAAAAAGTTTCTCAGGATATTAAGTCTCTCTCTCAACAAGGTTATTGTCTAGTACATCTTGACTTTATTTGAGGGAGTAAAGTGGCTGATTTTTGTGCAAAAAGTGCCAGAAAGTAGGCAAAAGTAAAGGATGCTCCACAGAGGAAATGGAAACACGAGCGTGTAGGACAGATAGAAGCAAGCAGTGTTCTCACCACACCGTTCACCTCTCCTCCTAGGAGACGAAACTTCCTAAGTCCCTGCCTAAAGACAATCAACAAAGCATATAGGATGTGCTAAATAAATAGTTCACATGATTAATACAATTTTAATCCATTCTGGTATACTTAATACTTGATTTTGTTGGGGTGAGGGTGTTTGGGAATTTTTTTCTCTTTTTGTTAAGAGACAGGATCTCACTATGTAGGTCAGGCTGGCCTTGAACCCGTTATGTACCCCAGGCTGGCCTAGAATTTGCAGTGATCCTCCTGCCTCTGCCTCCTAAGTAACTGGGATTATAGGCAGCCATGATTATACCCAGCCGATCTGGTTTATTTAATATTTAAATGTAATCAAAGTCTACGAAATATACTGTAATAAACAAAATAAAATGTATTTTTATGTCTTCGTCCCCATTCAGAGCAGAGCATTTCTGTCCAGCTACTACAGAGATCACAACGTGGAACTCTCAAAGCTGCTGCACAAACTGGGGCAGCCTCTGCCATCCTGGCTGAGACAGGAGCTGCAGAAAGTGAGATAGCACTGAGAAAAAACTTGGGAATTTATCTTTCATGTAATAACATAAAACTTTTCCAAAGCTTCCAGAGCTACCAAAAGGCGGTCAAAAAATATACCTCTTCAAGCAAGAAAAAGAGCAAATTTCCTTCCATGTGCTGGCATGTGGATGATTAGGGAAAGAAAAGATACCTGTTATAAGCCTTGAGGCCTGTGGCCCTCCTCATAAACCACCTGACTATGGGATTGCTGTAGATTACTGTGCACTCATGTGGAAGTCAGTAGCAATCAACATACATAACACACAAAAGCAAAATGTTCCATTTCATAGTAATATTTACACTTTTCTGTATTAACTAAGATTGCGTCTCTGTACATTTTTAGACTGTTTGCCTGTATGTTTTCTTATTCTTTGATTTTATAAAGTGTCCTACAAACAAGAACCAAAATAAACATCACAATGTAACATACAATTCCAAAAACATAACATTCATGAAAAATGCTTGCCAACATTTAACTTCACTGAAGTATTTAGAAAAAAATGTAAATTATAATTTGTGTTAGATCAGAGAGGGGGAAAGTTACATAAGAGCTTGATCTGTATCAAAAAGTGCTTTAAAAAAGTGATTTTTTCACATATAGAATCTAGTGCATTTGTGTAAAAATGACTAAAGCTTCCATCACAATGTAACTGTTATACTGAAATGTATATATATAGTAAACCGTAAACCTGTCAGATGGTAAATAGAAACACACTGAGTATACCAAAACAGTAAATAATAATGTAAGTGTACTGACTAAACCTTCTAAAAGGGAGAAATGTTAGGGATCTCAAAATATATCATTGAAAATGGTATGCCCACCTGCTATAAGCTGTAAATCTACTGCAGTAGTCCTCTCTAGTTCTATCAAAATGTATTCATGGAGTCTGAAGTATGTATCATCTCCAGAAAGAGATAAACTTTTAAATATTAATGACATGTTTTTATGTTCCCCAGAATAAAACTTCCTAAATGAAAACTAAGAACAGTTTCCCTAGATGATGTGCTTAGGCTATTCACATTTAAATTATTGAAAAACCACATTTTCCAATATGTTCAAAAATAAAATGTACAAAGTATAGGTTTATAACAAAAATTAATATATGATTTGTTATCCAGTATTTGAAATGATACTTTTGATAGAAAGCAGTGAAAAATAAGCAGAATAAATTCCCATATTTTGAGAATATTTCATACATCACTCCTAAGGAAGATAATACAGTACAGTTAAATTTCCCAGTTATCTATTAAATGCAGGATGTATAAAAATTAGCAAAGCATGGTTCTCAAAATATATTTACACTTCTATTTTAAATGATATATATGACTAATAAAGTATTTGAAAATAAGGCATAATTATTTTCCTGTTACTATTTGATTTTTAAATGTACTTTACATATGCATAAAATTTAAGTAGCAAATAAATTCCATGCTATTGTTACTTAGCATTTATAATATAGTACTAAAGGTATGATTAGGAAGAAAGATATGCAAGGAAAAGCTATAGCTAAATACTTCCATTGTCATTATAATGTGTGAAATTAAACTCTATCAATTATTTACTAATTAGGAAACAAGCTATATCCTACTTACTCTAAATGTTTTAGTGTACATTGTAATTATTAAGTCTTTTAAAGTTTTATGTGTCCAAAGAATACACTAATTTTTAAAACATGTCACAAAGAATCGAGAAAAAAGAAAAAAAATTTTAAGACCCCTAACTAAAAACCAAAATCAAAATCATTTTGGCAAATGAAGTAGACTCAACCTTCATGCTTACTACTGTCTCTTCTGAAGCAGCACATACTAGGATAGTCATTCATCTTCATTAATTTAAGAAAACATGTCTGACCCTGCAAAGGTTAGATAGTGACAATAGACCCCAGCAGTTACATACATTAAGCAGTGTTTCTATTGATACAGGAAAAAATGAAATGAAAACTGATACATATATGCTTAAAGATGAGATATACATTTGAGCTTCTAAGTAAAACTGCTGATGGCATCCTTTTGTGTAGCTCATCCTTTAAAATAAATGCTAAAATCATACTCAGTGTTCATATAATGAACGGAGAAAAAAAGGCAGTACCAAAATTTACTCATTCACAAGCTTATGTTTAGTGCTACGAAAAGCAACAAAAACTTTTGAGAGGAGTTTTGATCACTTAATATGTCTTGGAGACAGCGTAAAATTCTAGAGGTCATGCATACTTTTTATACTATAGTTCACCTGATTATTATGCTATTCTGAAAGTAACAAAATACACCTGAGAAAAGAATGAGAAATAATGTTACTTAAAACTAGCTTTGTATAAAATTCCCTTTTTCATTACTTAAAATATGAAACTTCCTCAGGAAGAAATGAAATGGTTATTTCAATGTTATAGCTGTAATATTCTTGTCATTCACATTGAATGAAAATTACTGGAAAGATTTTTTCTCTGAGTTTTTTAAAAGAACAAATCTGGATATAATTCTGATAGTGGCATGGTACCTCATATGTACAACAATAAACTCTGATAAGAAAATGAAGATTTTGGGCCTGCTAATTTTAGGTAATAAGGAGGTATTTGATTGTTTTGCCTTGGGGCAGTGGAAAGTTGTTAGAGAAAGTAGGTACCACAAGGATAATTTTATATGGAGGGATGGATGAAAAGCTTCCAAGTAGGAAACAAGTAAGTTTATTTTTTAAAATTTAATTTAAACTTCCAAAGATCTCTCTAAAGTTAGATGGGGGGAAGGTTTATCGTTTTGTTTTATTTTTGTTTTTAGTTCTAACATATGTAAAGTGACACCTGTATTCATGGGGCAATAGAATAAAAGAACTAGAAAACCACACAACTGTTGCTTAACAGACATAAAAACTTGAATGGTTATAGAATTTCTGACTCTGTTCTGCTCCCCAAATATAGGACATTTTTTGGAACCTTAAAAGTTATTAACTATCTTTATAAAATCTAGGAAACAATCTCTACCAAAAAAAGGAGAGAGGCATCTTCATTCTCCACAACCTTTCTTTTCTGTATTCTAATCCTTTCCTTTATTGACATCAAATTTTCTTATGTTGCAACTCAACTTGTCTCTGTTTATCAAGTGAATTTTCCATAGGCTTGTGTCCCGCACACATTGCTCCTATCTAGAATATATCTTACTATCAATTTTGTTTCCAAAATACCATCTTTTGCTCTGTCTACTCCAATATTGATCAGTGACAAGTAAATAAACAAATCCATCAATATTAGTGTGTTACAGTAACATAATATTACATGTTACAGAGATATCAGTCCTACACTTTGCAGGAAATACATTTTAAATCCTAAATAATGACTCACTAATGAGAAGGCACTGAACTGGTCAAATAGTTTGGTATGAAGGCATTTCTTTAATTTCAAATTACACTCCACAGCTCTTCAATTTTGCTGAAGCTAGTTCTGCTGGATTAGCATCTGCAACATAGCAGTTCCTTTCTTCCTGTCTATATTCGCAACCTCCTTACACATACACACACACACACACACACACACACACACACACACACAGTCATCTCCAAGCAACAGTCATGGCAGAAGGTCCTTTCAGCATTATTTCTAGGTTAGCATAGAATGTTCATCATCTTGCCGTTTACTTTATACAAGAGCTAAATTTCATAGTCATAAATTTGGCCTTTCAGAATGAAGGCTAAAGACATTGGTGGTGAATTTTATGTCCACTTGACTAGACCAGATTAAATATTATTTCTGGGAATGTCAGAGAAGGTGTTTCTGGATGACATTGCTATTTGAATTAGTGAACTCTGAAGTATATGCCCAGTATGGGCACACATCATCCTACTCATTGAATAGAGCAAAAGGTGGAGGAAAAAGGAATATTCCTTTTTTATCTGCCTCACTGATTGACCTGGGATAGTTCATCTCATCTCTGTAAAGCTAGAATTTACACCAATGGTTCCCATTGTTCTCAGACTGATATCATATACCACTGTCTTCACTCAATCTCCAGCTTTTAGACAGCAGATCACTGGACTTCTCAGCATCTGTAAGCCTATGATACAACCTCTCATAGTAAATCAGATAGATATTTTATCAGTACTTTTCTCTGGGGATATACAGTGTGATATGGAGTCTATTTCCAAGAAAATCAAGAATCTACTTTGTATAAGGATCTCACCTGTGGCCAAGGGTATCTATCTAACAGAATTGAGGGGTTGCTTCTTCCCATCCAGTGGTACTGCTAGTTCTTGCCATTTACTGTCTCCAGTTTTTCTCCATAAGAGTTCTCTACATATTCAATGATTTAGCAAAAGTTACAGAGTCAAACTTATTACTGTATTAAATCTATCTTTCGACTTCCCTTTATACCTTCTGCCATTAGTCTTTTAACTATTCTAACCTTTAGCTGTCATTTCTCTATCTGTTTCCAAAAGTACAAAGACAAAAATTGATGTCACAGAAAGTGAGACAAGCTTCATATTAACCACAGACTTTGGCACATCTCTCAGAGAAGGTGGAATCATGAATAACGTCAATAAGGCAAAAATTGCCAATCAAAGTCAGATATCATTTACGATATTAGGGTTCTCCAAAGAAACAGAAATAATACCAAAAGATAGATAGATAGATAGATAGATAGATAGATATAGATATAGATACAAAGAGAGAGAGATCATGTCATATTTTTTTCACATGAGCTTAATGGTAAGGTCCCATGATCTGCTGTCTGCAAGCTGCAATTCCAGGAAAGTCATTGGTGCATCTGAAAGTCCTAAGAGTCAGAAGTCATGGTGGCACATGCCTGTAATCCCAGCACTCTAGGAACCTGAGGCAGGAGGATCACAAGTTCGAACTCATCCTGAGCAACTTAACAATTTAGCAAGACCTTAACTCAAAATTTTAAAAAAACGTGGGTGGTGGGGGTGCTCAGTATGTAGCTTGGTGTGAAGGCTCTGTGTTCATGGGAAAAAAAAATTTAGACTTTTTTTTTTATTTTAATGAGAATCAGGGAGCTAATGGTGTAGATTCTACTCTGGGTTTGAAGGTCTGAGAGTGAAGTGCACTAAGAAGATCACTGTTCTGTCTCAAACAGCCAAGTTCATTCAATTTTCTACCTTTCTGTTCTATTCAGTCCTTCAGTAGATTGAACATTGCCGCCCTAACATACCAAGTCTAACCTTCTCCAGAAATACCCTCACAAATACAAAGTAATCAACATAATCCTTTGTGCTTCATAAGGAATCTCAATGTCCAATACTGCAAGACAGTGTGAGCAAGGCCGGCCTGAACTACATAGTGCAGCCCTACCTTAAAAACACTAGGGCTAGGAGTTTGGCTCAGTGACTTAAGCACCTGTCTGGCAGGTGCAAGGTTGTGAGTTTGATCCCTGGTGCTGCAAAATAAATAAATAAATAAATAAATAAATAAATAAATGGATGGATGGATAGATAAATAAAACTTTGCTCAGCAGCATAAGCACCTGCCTAGCAAGCACAAGGTCATAAGTTCGATCTCCAGCACAAAAAAAAAAAAAAAAAAACCAGAAAAGAAAAAGAGATCTAAACCATTTAAAACTCTGTAAAGCAGCAAAAACTTCCATGTAGTTTGCCCAACAATGGTAGGGGTTCTTGCTTACCAATAGTAGGAATAGCACATGGTATACCAGACACAAATGGCCTGAGATTGTACAAGTTACACAGTGGCTCAGATCTCATAAAACCTATTCTCCAGGGTAGCTGCAGAAATCACTAAAAGCAGGATTTAGATCCAAAGGATCTTAGTCACTTTTCTCACTGCTGAGACAAAATATCCAACACCTAAAGTGAGAGGACAAAAGGTTAATTTCAGCTTACAGTTTGTAGATGTTTCGGTCCATAGTTGGCTGACTCAAAGGCAGGATTGCGTGGCAAAAAGGCATCAAGCAAGAAAAACAGTTTATGGCAAAGCAGGGCAAGCAGCAAACACCAAACAGTAACAGCAGCAGAAGCACAGAAGCCTTGTTTTTGTTCTTTATATTCCATCCACTCCCTTTGGGTGAGGAGCACTCACACACTCAGGGTGGGTGCCCTTTTAGCATCACACCCTTAATCCCTGCATCACATCATTAATCCTAGCATCACATACCCTAGATCTGGCCATCTCCAAAAAGTCCCACTATGACAGCATGAGATTTTGGGAGGACATCTAGATAGAAGCCATAACAAAAGGGGTCTAACAGATGGGACCAGGACGATTAACCTGCACAAACTGATGACTGCAAATCATGGTAGGAGCTCAGAAAAGAAAGCTAGATGTCTCTCACCAAAGACTGAAGCTGCTGAGATTCAGTCCATGCTGGCAGGTTATGAGCAACACCCAGATGTTTCCTTGTCATTTTGTGTCCATTGCTATGGCTACTTTAGAGAAAAAGAAAAAAAAGATGAGACAGCTCTTAATTTGAATAGGTTTTAACTAAAAGAGATTTAGAAATTCCAAAAGTGATGATATATATCTTGAATGTGAACAATTACTGAAAACCAAAGAAACCTAAATTTCTGCACAGGTTGTAGCTTATGAAATTTGCACCTACTGCATAAGCATTATATCCCAAATCCAATAAGCAACAATACTCAGAAGAAAAGACTGCCCAGAGTAGACACTATTTATTGACTCTGCCTTAATTTAGATAGTTTACAGATAGGCCTAGTAATACAGAGACTTGAGTCTATAGGTGAGGCATAGCTGTAGATTGTGGTTTTCTCCAAAATAACGGTTTTCATCCTGTGGTAGATAAATCCTAACAGCAACACTCATGTAAAACCCTATTTTGAGTATAAGCATTGACCTGTGAATATAAAATGGTTAATCTCTTATCTAGCAAGCCACACACTGACTCTGTCAAGGAATCCCATGGGCTCTATCTTTGACTATATCCGACTCCAGTGCTTTTATCCTGTTCTTTATCCTGGATATCCTCCCTGTTTCCATGCTTGTCTACTACCTTTGACTATACCACATCCAGACTAACCATTTTACAAATTAAATTAGACCAAAACTTCATTAAAAACCCTGCAATAGGGACTGGGAATATAGGTCAATGGCACAGCACCTGCCTGGCAAGTGCAAGGTCATGAGTTCAATCCCCAGTGCCAATAAATAAACAAACAAACAAACAATTCAGCAATACCTTTCCTTTATAATCAGACTACAAATCATAGCCCTTAAGGGATCTGTGAAGCCTCACATGATTTGGCATCCATTGCCTTTGTAATCTCAAATTCTCTTCCCTTTTCTCATTCTGCAGCAGCTGCCCTGGCTTCCTTGGTATCTTGTAGGGCCTCTGTGCTAACATGTGGCTAATTTCCATTCTTTTTTTTTTTTTTTTTTTTTTTGTGGCACCAGGGATTGAACTCACAACCTCGTGTTTGTCAAACAGGCGCATAAGCCACTGAGCCAAACTCCCGGCCCTAGTTTTTTGAGACAGGGTCACACTATGTAGCTCAGGCCAGTCTTGTGCTCGCGTTGTAGCCCGAGCTGGCTTTGAACTCACAACGCTCCTCCTACTTCAACTTCCCGAGTGCTGGGATTAAAGGCGTGCGCCACCACACCCGGCTTAATTTCTATTCTTTATTTTGATTTAACTTAAATGTTTCCTTCTAAGACTATCACATGTAAAATTTTATTCTTTCCTCCTTACTCTGAAACTCCCAATTCCTATTAACTCAGTCTCATTCTTTAAAAACCATATCATCTATAATCTTATATCTAATAATATAACTTACTGATTTTATTATATCTGATGTCTTTTCCTACTTGATCAAGCTTCTTGAAAGCAGATACATTTGTCTGTTTTCTGCCATGTATGTATCCCCACATCTATGTTGCCTGGTTTCTAATACATATTAGGCAATCAGTAAATATGTGTTTAATTAATTAACAAATTTAACAATAAATAACTGGGAAAGAAAGATGCAACAAGGCAAAGAATGACTTTAACATAACTGTTATGGCTGTGTCTAGAGGATCACCCAAAGCTTCATATGCTCCTGGGGGTGCTTTCTGGAGCTGGCTGGATATAGGGCATGTGATAATTAGATTAAGAGTGTGTGGTAGTACATTAGTCCACTGACCTGAATTAGCATAGTCCTGATTGTGGATAATGGAAGTCCCAACTAGGGTGTAGGTAGCACCAATCAATAGATTTATATCCTAGATGGAATATAAAGAGAATAAAGAAAAACAGGCTTGCTGCTGCTGCTTGCTGCTCATGGACTTCTGCCTGAAATACCATGAATTATTTCTTTTCTGTGATACCCCTCTGCTATGCTGTCCTGTATTGGAGCAAGGCAACTGTGGACTAAAACCTCTACAAACTATAAGCTGAAATAAACCTTCTCTCCTTTAACTATAGGTGTCAGATATTTTGTCTGAGCAATGAGAACAGTAACACAATGATGTATTTTCTTAATGTAAGTGTGAGAAAAAAGCATAAATTTTTATAAATTAATACATTTAATTAACAAAGGCATATATCTCCTCAATCACACAAATATTTACAACTATTTTCTAAAAAACAAAAAACAAATTCCAACCTTGAAGAACAAAAGATTCCTAATAAAGAATTAAAATTAGTAATATAATTTTTAAATGTAAAGCCAAGAAAAACTGCTAAATACTTTCAATAGTTTCTATTTACCCAACATTTCTTATAAGTCACTTTAACAGCACTACCAAAAAGAAGATACAGCCAGTGTCATTCCACAAATAAAGAAACAGGTTTAGAAAAGATAAATAACTTTTCCAAGGTCACACAAATGAAAAAAGCAGGGATTCGAGTCTTAATTTATTTTACAGTCAACGCTATCTTTTACTCTTTACATATAACATCAATGAAGAGTTTGGGTTCTGAGCCACTCAGAATAAATCCACACCCCAATTTTAACTTTATGTTAATTAGATTATTCTCATTGCCTACAATTTTCATCTGTGAAATTGAGATGGTGATTCCATATACCTCATAAGATTGTGTGAGGATTAAACGCATTAATAAATACATAGGACTAAATAAACATTAGCTACAAACATTTTTGGTACTTCCCTGAATTATAGTAAATAATTGCTATTTTCAAGACCTCTTTTGTGCATATTCATATTTAAAATTTCCCCTCTCTATTTTCAGTCAGTTCTGCCCAGTACCCTAAAGAATGATGAATATTCAAAAATTTGGGTTAGTTTCATCAAATTCAAATCCTGAATCTCAGGGACTTCTTTCAGGACCTTTCTGATTTCTAAAATATACTACATTTACATAAATTATCATACAGATAAGGACTTTTTTTTTTTTTTTTTTTTTTGCAGCACCAGGGATTGAATTCACAACCTCATGTCTGCCAAACAGGTGCTTAAGCCACTGAGCCAAACTCCTGGTCCTAGTTTTTTGAGGCAGGGTCGTACTATGTAGCTCAGGTCGGCCTTGCGCTCGCGTTGTAGCCCAAGCCGGCCTCGAACTCACAACGCTCCGCCTACCTCAGCTTCCCGAGTGCTGGGATTAAAACAGATAAGGACTTTAAACTAGAGAAATATAAACTATTTCTTTTGTTTTAATTTCACTTTTTTTGTAACTTTACAATTTAGGAATAATTGCTAACACATAGATTTAAAAAGTTAAGATTTTTCTAGATTCAGTTCAGGGTAAAGTTTTTCAGAAAGCATTAAATATGTTCTATCAATTGTTTGAGGGATCAAATACAAATTAATCAACATAATCCTTTGTGCTTCATAAGGAATCTCAATGTCCAATACTGCAAGACAGTGATCCTGTATTCTAATTATAAAACTGAAGAGTAGGGATCACTTCCAAAGTAAGTTTCTCTGTGAAATGATTTCCATTATAAAATGTGAAATACATTCCCATAGTAGGGAGTAGGAAGAGATATTCAATTTAAAACTTTTAGCAGAGATAGAGGTAAGATGTATTGAAGGGCAAAATCATTTTCCAATTTTGCTTTTTATATACCATCTGCAATTCTTTCTTTTCTTTTGAATATTAAGTATAATTTCTCAGAATTTTTTAACCTTTTTATCACCCTAGCTTTGTCAGTCAATAAACATTTAATTGAGCAAGTAACATACAAAAGTATTACTACAGGAAATATATGACTGCATCTTGTCCTGTTGTAGACTAGGAAAAAATATCTCATATCTCCAACAGAGTCATTGTCTACTTTGATATACTCCACATTAAAATACATTAATTTAAATATTTCAGACAACAGGAAAATGAATTAAATTTGTACTTAATTGATTTAATGTGGTAAAAACCTTTACATCAAGTTCACGTGCAAAAAAGAAATGGCACAATTCACTTGTATTCTTAGAAAATGCATCTGAAAAAACTTTTTGTTTAGTAGAATCTAAGGTTTTCAAAATTTAGTGAAGATATTTATTGCATAAAACTTGAGATGACAGGGTAAGTTGATAGAACCATTAAGTAAACTGATATTTTCATGTTATTATTCACATATACATCAATACATTTGTGTAGAATAATAAATAAATATACTCAATACCTTTGATGGATTTAAACATACATAAAAAAACAGAATAACAGAGACACCTAGTGGCTTCCTAAAAAATTAACATTTCACATAATTTTGTTTCATTCCATCGTTTTAGTTTTTTAAAAATTCTTATTTTCTCATTACTATAGATATTTATAGCCCTTATGGATAGAGGTTCAAAGGTATTTTGGAATGGAGTACTACAATAAATGTCTTACATCGTGAAACATTTACACTGTACATTATGAAGAATAAAGATAAAAACATGAACATTTTTAGAAGTGGTATTAAATTTCCCAGTTATTGTAATATATCTAGTATACAAGCATTAGATATTTTACAAATACTCCAAAGCATTAATAAGATCTTCCATGTAACATATTAAATGTTGTCTCATTTACTCTCCTCATTGCTGAGACAAAATACCTGACACCCAAAGTTAAAGGAGGAAAGGAGTATTTAGCTCACAATTTGTAGAGGTTTCAGTCCATAAGCCAGTGGCTTCAAGGCCAAGTGGCACATGGCAGAGAGACAACCATTCTTGGTGGTGGAAGACAACAAAAGCAATGAGGAGGGGAGGCAAGACTCTTTCTGACCCTTATATTGTATGCAAGCTAACTGCCTTAAGGTTGGTGTAGCACTCACACCGTTAATCCTAGCCAGAAATATACCAAAGCAATCAGCGGACTGATTTACTAATCACATGCCCTTAATTCCAGCATCACACACTATAGATTCAGTGACCGCTGAAAAAAACCTATGACCATATGAGGCTTTGAGAGGATGTCTAGACAAAAAAAATAACAAAATGTCAAGTAAAGAAAAGTCTTCTTTTATACAAATGCACATCAGTTGCATCCTTAGTGCTTGAATACAGTAGCCTAAGCTCTTTCCAGCCTCTGCTTTTCACTGGCGTTTCATTCTGAGGTGCCTGCCTGTGGGTGACAAGACAGGCCCTCCTCCTCCTTCTCTTTCTGTGGCAGCCCATTTTAAATTACCATGCCCTCATAAGGAACTGCTCTTGATCTTACACCCTTTTCCAGTTATTACCCTATTTCTTTTCTGTTTTGCACTAGTTTCCAACTCTTCTCCCATTCTCTTTGAAACTGTTGTTAACATGGTCTCAAATGGCTTCTGTATTGTTAAATCCAATCATCATTTTTCAACCATCTTATTTGTACCATAAACAGTAGACTATCCCGCTAGTTATAATGAAAAACTATCTTGACCTACCTTCAAGATACCACCCTATACTGGCTTTTCTTCTACCTCAATTCTCAGTCTCTTCAGATCTCTGATGTTTTTTTCTGTGATATTAATGTTGACATACCCCAAGGCTCAGTTTTTCATTATACTTTCTACTTATTCTCCCTCCCTTAGTATCAGCATCCAATCTCATGGCTTTACATACCACCTGTAGTTTGGAGCAGAACTCCAAACTCATATGGTGACCTCTCGACTCAACAATTCCATTTCAGTGGATGTTTTAAAAAGAAGATGCAATGAAACAGGTGCAAAACTGTATTCCTCAGTACTCCTCTCCCAAACGTTTTCCTCCTAAAGCTCTCATCTCAGGAAATAATTTTAAAAAGACGGTGTTTTTCTTACATCTTATACCTATTCCTTTAAGCTCTTACATTCTAAAACTCAATCTGTCAGCAAATATAAATATACATTGTTGTAATCAAAGTTTAAAAGAGAATAGATTTAATACAGGACACATAATTTATAGGATTATTTTATAATATTCACCCAAAAAGTCAAATGCAGAAGAGTTCAGGAGATCTATCCACTCACTAGAGAGCCAAAGAATCTAGCTGAGGTCCTGGATCCCATGGCAATGTCCTCAATGAGTCCAGCTGGAGACCTAGAGCCCACAGCAGTGTCTCATGAAAATCTGTATCAAGGATCTGCACTGAGAAGGCTGAAAGGTCACTGGTGGAAGGTAGGAAGTCTGCACCAGCAAGATGAAAGATCAGTGCCAGCATGCTCAGGGATCTTCACTGGAGCCAGAAAGCGAAGCTCAAGAGCTTTCCCTAAAAGAATCACAACCATCCTTAGCAACAACAAGAACCCAAGCTCCTCCAATGATGAGAACAGCTGAGTTCATATCAGAAAAACCAGTGTGACAAACTTCTCCAGGAGAACCAACAGCAGCACCATCTTCCCCTCCAGTTCTGCTTTTACACTGTTGCCAACAATCCTCAGGTAGGCCATCCACACCCAGAGCTGTGCTGATTCAGAGTTGAATCATTTCTCTCACTGCTACCTCTAAGTCCATACCATTCTCTCACCTTACTGCACTATCATAACTGGTTTTCCTGTTCCAAACCTTTCCCCTATGACTGCACTAGTTTCCTTTAAACAGAACTTTTAGAACATGCAAACCCTTAACTTAATTATGTCATCCATCTTGTCAAGTCTCCAACGACAAACTTACTCAACAAAACTAAAAACTGTACAATGACCATAAGAAGCCTGCCATTACTTTTCTAACTTTGCTTCCTTCTGGCCTACTGTACTGTATCCAAACAGGTCTCTTTACATTGCTCCCTGTACATCCAAGTTATGAATTACTCCAAAATTTAGTGGGTAAAAATAAGATTTATCTTTCACACATTCTTTTTCCATTATTTTGTTTCTATGTACTGTATTTGACACAGAATAATTGTATATATACATGTGTACAGTACTACCTTTCAACAACAAATGTATGTGTAATAGTCAAATCAGAGTAATTAGCACTTTATGACTTCAAACATTTCTATGTTGGAAAAATTCAAAATTCTTTCTTCTAACTATTTTGAAAGATAGTAAATTATTGTTATGTATTATTAAGTATATTCACCCCACAATACTATAAAACACTAAAATGTATTCCTCCTATCTAATTGGAATGTTATACCCCTTAACCAACCTGTCTCTCTTTCCTCCCTATGACGCCCAACCTCTTGTAACTACAATACTACTCTTTACTTCTACATGATCAACTGTTTTAGCTTTCACATGTGATAACACACAGCATTTGTCTTTCTTTACCTGTCTTCATTTAACATAATGTCCTCCAGGCTCATCCATGTTGCAAATGACAATATTTCAATTTTTTGATTGCTGAGTAGTACTCCATGGTGTACACATACTATATTTTCTTTATCCAGGCTTCTATTGATAGACTCTTACTAAATCCACTTCAGTTGATTCCATATTTTGGTTCTAATGAATAGTGTTGCAAAAAAATGTAGGAATACAAATATCTCTCTGACTTACTGATTTTCTTTCTTTTGTATACATACTAAATATTGGAAACACTGGGTCAAATTGTATTAACTTATATTGTCCCAACTGTGCCTAAGAGTTTGCTTTTCTTTGCATCCTTGACATTTATTTTTTGTTTTTTGGATAATTGTAATAGCCATTCTAACTAAACTGCGATGATAACTGATTGTGCTTTTAATTTGTATTTTCCTGATGATCGGTGATGTTGAACATTTTTTCACACACCAGTTGGCCATTTGTATGTTTTCTTTTGAGAACTGTCTATTCAGATTAGTCAATTTTTAAATCGGATTTTTTTGTTGCTTTTACATTTAGTTCTTTTGTACTTGATATTAATCCCTTGTCAAAAGAATAGTTGAAAATATTTCCTCCCATTTTTTAGGTTTTATATTTCCTCTGTTGATTTCCTTTGCTGTCCATAAGCCTTTTATTTTCATGTAACTCCTATTGTCTATTTTTGCATTTGCTGCCTGTGCTTTTGGGATCACATGCAAAAATTCTTTGCCAAGACCAATGACATGAAGCACTTCCCCTACATTTTCTTGTTTATTATTTCAGGTTTTAAATTTAAAACTTTAATCCATTTTGAGGTTTTTTTTTTTTTTTTTTTTTTGATATGGTGAGAGATAGGGGCTCTAGTTTCATTCCTCTGCATCTGGATATTCAGTTTTCCTAGCATCACTTATTGGAGACATTGTCCTTTCCTCCACACATGTTCTTGGTGTCTCTGTCACAAATCAGTTGGCTATAAATGGGTGGATTTATGTTCTTATAGCTTAAAATTGTTGTAGTTATTCAAAGTCTTGTGGTTCCATATGAATTCCAGGATTGTTCTGTAGAGAATGTCATTGGTATTTTAATAGAGATTGCATTTAATCTATGTGCACATTTTAACCAATATTTATTTTTCCATTTCATGAGCATGGGATATCTTTCCATTTCTGTGTATGTCTTCTTCAATTTTTTCACTAGTGTTTTATTTATTTATTTTTGGTCCAGGGAATCGAACTCAGCACCTTGCACTTTCCAGGCAGGCGCTGTGCCACTGGGCTACATCCTCACCCCAATCTGTGTTTTATAATTTTGATTATAGAAATCTTTTACCTCTTAAAATTTATGTCTAGATTTTGTTTTAATTTCACTGTTTCGTTAACTATTGTAAATAAGATTTTCTTGATTTTTTTTTCTTAGATTTTTGCTATTGGCATATAGAAACTCTTACTAGTTTTTTGTAGGTTGACTTGAAACACTACAAATTTACTGAGTCTATCAGTTTTCATAGTTCTTTGTGGAGTTAAGATTTTCTATATATAAAATCATGTTGTCTACTGTCTTGCACTTTTTTTAAGTCAGCATTCCAGTGTAGCGCACATTACAGGCTGCAACTTCTGAGCCTGTTATAATCTCTAGGCTCAACTGATTAAGGCTCAGCTTCTATACTCATTCACTTGGGTTGCTGATGGAATTCAATTTCTCGTGAGCTACTGATCTGATAGCATCAATTCCTCGCTGGATGCTAGCCAAAGCCACCCTCCATTCCTTGACAGATGGGCCTTTCAAACATAACAGCTTGCTTCATCAAAGTAAGCAATACAAAAAGTCGAAAGAAAGTAATCAAAAAACACAAGTCTGCTTTTTATAGCTTAATTTCAGAAATGGCACTCATTACTTTGCCACACAAATTTATGTAAGGAAGTAACATGAGGTTGGGATCACTGGCAATATATCCTACCACATCCACTATGGTCCCACTAAGTGACCAATGGCCACTTTGAATATTCTTCCATGTATTCACATGTCTTACTCCTTCACCTCCTTCAAGTGTTTGACTTAAGGTCACATTCTCAATACTACCCCTGATCATCCTTTTTAAAACTTCAACTCCTACTCCCACAGACTTTATACTTCCTTTCTCATTTTCTCTCCATGTCATTTATTGATTCTAACATGCGATATATTTATATATTGTAGTTTAGTTTTTAATTTAATCTAGTACATTTCACACTCTGTTCTTAGAGTTCCAGATTAAAGAGAGCCACAGGAGAACTTTTGTTGGAGACTTGGTAGAAGAAACAAGTAAGTAGTCACTTATTGTACTTCTATACTCAGTGCAGGGCATGAGGTTATGTTGCCTACTGTGCAAGTTTTTACTTAACTGTCTGCTCATTTTATAGATGTGAGGCCATAGCCAGTTTTGTTATTCAATTCATGGCAGGCCTTTTCTTCCAACTTTTAACAAGTCTGGGACAAAGGTCACCAGCTTTTCTCTAAGATCACTCCCATCATCAAGATTAAACCTTATACTGGGTAAAAATCAGTGACATTCTCATGAATTACAACTCATCTTTGTAGATGCCTGTTTTCCTTGATTCTTCCACTCCATAACACCGTGCAATCCAAGCACCCTTGAAAGCCGAGGAAGGTTCTAGCACAGCCTGGGCAATTTAATAGCTTAGTGAGCGCCTATCTCCAAACAAAAAATAAGAAAAGGCTGAGGATGTAGCACACTTCAAATGCCCTGGATTCAATCCCCAGTACCAAAAATTTTTTTTAAAAGAAAAGGAAAAAGTTAAGACATTTATCCTTCAACACAAGGATTTACAATAATGATACCACAAGAAAAGTACCACTATATGTCAAAAAAATTCAGTTAGAGTAATAAATATTTTCACAAAACAAGCAAAGGACATACAATATTTAAGTGAAGCACTAAAAGCTGAATAGAAATTTGACAGATAAAAATAAATGAGAAGGCATACGAGATAGAATAATAAACCTCAACAAAATATGGGGGTAGTAAATGGCAGGTTTTTTAAAGTCTAGGTTGAGACAAAACACAAATGTCCAGTCAAAAGCCAAAACATAAGTGTCTACACATTCTAGCCCCTTAACCCAAGGGAAATACTCATTTAATATCTTCAGCAAATCAGGTGAGGCACACCTGTAATCCTAGCTATTCTGGAAGCTGAGACAGGAGGATTACAAATTCAAGACCAGCCTGGGCCACATGGCAAGACTGTCTAAAAAAATATAAAAAAAGCCTGCGCATGTTGCTCAGTGATGAGCACTTGGCTAGCATGCATGAAGCCCTGGGTTCCATGTGTGCTGAAGACGTAACCTGCACTGCCTCTGAATATGAGTGTATTTGCAGATAGGATCTTTAAAGAGCTAATTAAGGTTACAAGAGGCTATTAGAGTGGCCTCTCATCAAGTATGACTGGAATCCTTTCAACAATGAGGATATATATATGCCAGTGGTAGAGTGTTTGCCTGCGGGAGACAACTTGAGCGGGTCCCCTTGAATGCAGAACAATTGCTGCAACTTTGATTATATTGAGACTTATTTCCTTATGTTGATATATACAGAGCTGACTATGGTATTTCCCTCTCTCTTCAATTGGCTCTAATCATTGCAAATAAGGCTAGCTGAGGTGCTGATATGTAATCTCTAAAGTCATCCAACAGTGTCCTATTGCCTCCCATAGTGATCTCTAGAAAATAGGCACAACAGGATGGCAGAGCCAGTGAGCTCCAGAAATGTCAACTGGGTGTGAGCCTCAAGAAAGAGGCTGTGAGAGAGCCCAGGGCATAAAGTTTGCATATCAGAAACCAAAGCAGCAGTCTCCTAAAACAATTCAGTTGCTATCTTGATTGGGTTATGCAAATTGATCACCCTGCATATCTTTATTTGCATTTTGCAGAGATACCTTTCTCACTACCTTGCTAGCCAGCTCAAGTTACTCACGTAGTTCCCACCATCCTCACTGTCACTCATCCTCAAGCCACCCCCTTGCTTCACTAGTTAATAAATTCTGGGAGAGGCCTACGATCAAGGCCTTTGTCAGCATATCCTCACGAGGATTAGACATAGGACCCCTTGGCTGCCCTTAACCTTAAATATGTCTCGGAATCTTTACTCTCGCTGTGGGTTGCATTGGGGATGGTAGACTGGAATTAATTTGCCGGGATTCCAATAACGTCTCAATGGATTTATAAATATAACTTCTTGGATTGTGAGGAAAACTAGAGAAAGGATTTCAGTACTTGGATTACCATACTCAATATTTGGGATTACAATATTGCCTAGCATTTGTGAGGCAATATTGTAATCCCTGGATTCAATCCCCAGTTCTTCTGCAAAAAACAACAACAAAGTGATTGATGCAGAACAGGTACCTAAGGAAAATCATGTTAAAACAGAAAAAAAGACTATCATCCACATGCCAAGGAGACAGAACTCTGCAGAAACAACAGTTGATACCTTGATCTAAGACTTCCAGCCTTCAGGACTGTAACCAAGTAGGTTTCTGCTGTCTAAACATGATTTTTTTTTTCAGAAAAATCCTAAGAAACTAATACAGGTGGCTACCTAACAAAACTCCTACTGTGATTCAGTATTTAAGCCTTGCTATTATGCAGTTCTTCAGGTTCGTTACTGAAATAAATAAAGATGAGGTTAAAGTAAGATAGGGTAAAATATGGTGAGGCTTAGAGACAGTTCTAGTTACTTCAAATTAAAACGTACCTCCGATAACTTTGTCTACTCTGAGCCTTACCATAAGACCAATTTTAATCCCATTAATTTTTTTCCCGAAGAAGTATATACAGACCTCACAAAGTTTTTGTCAATCCCCACTGTACTACTTTATTCACCCAATAAGATCTTAACATCATTTTCCCTGACAGCAGTTGCTGCAAATGAGCTGCCCCAAAACGTCCAGGACTAAGAAAACGCTTCCCCTCTATTCTTGTTTCGTATCTAAGAAAAGAGAAAATAAATTTTACTGTGATTTAACAAGCACCTGTCATAAAATTAAACTTTTTTTTTTTTTAGGAGGGGACGCTGGGCATTGAACCCAGACCCTTGGCCCTGAAGTACATTCCAACTTCTTTTTTACTCTGAGACACAGTCTTGCTAAAAGGCAAGTATCCAAGTAGGACTCAAAATTTGTTATGCTTCAGCCTCAGCCTACCGAATGCTGGGATGGCAGGCATGCACCATCACACACACCTCACACACACCTCGTTAAAACTATTCTTGAACGTTGGAGAGCCCATTTTACACTGGCGGTGGCTCTATCTTTTCTTTAATTGCACCTTCAAGGACACGTTAGGCAGGGAATTAAGATCCAGACACTTGGCTCCCAGATGTTTCTCAGCGCAAGTGGCCAGATACTGGTCAGACAAGAGACACCCACAAGCACGGCTGCTCCGCGCCAATTATGATTTAGTCATCCTTTCCTCTTTTTTCTAATCTCCGCCCCACCCCCCTCGCCCCAGGTACTAACTATTGAACTCAGGGCTTTCGCGCTGAGTTGCTACCCAGCGCTTTTTCATTTTATTCTTTCCGTCTCCGTGCGTCGCTAGATCACGCAGGCTGAGCACCAATCCGTCACCCTTCTGTGTCGGCCTCCCCTAGTGCTGGGATTCCAGGCAGGCGCCACCTCGCGCAGCCCTTTTTCTCCTCTGGTGTTTAGGAATCTGCTGAGCTTGTTTGTATTGGCGGACCAATTCCCTTAAGAAACTAGGGGGAAAAAACCCTGAGAAGCCACTGACCCTGACGTTTGGGCCACAGCAAGAAATTCCAGCAGATGCTGAAGGGTACGAATAGCACGGAGAGTTCACCAGCAAAGAACCAAAAAAAAGTCAGTTTTATACAAATTAACCTACCACAAGGTTAAATGCCGACATTAGTATCTCCGTAGCAACAGTGACTTCTAAAGCAAAGACCCTAAACAGAAAAACAGCCTTTATACTACGGTAAATTCAGTCAGCGCCTGAGTGACACGACTTCACAGGGGCTCACGAGTTTTGTGTTCCGGTAAGCACATCCGGGTAACCAGCGCAATCCTCGATGGAGCGGGGCGGGGCTGGAGCGGGGGCAGGGTGGGGGCCGACGTGGAGCTCCTGGAGAGGGGCGGAACCTCAGTAGGAAGTGGAAGACTAAAAATGGAAGAGTCGGGGAGGGGCTTGGGGGAAGGGGCGGAGCGATCAGAGGAAAGGGCCCGCCCCTCGCGGCACTTCCCCCGGAAGGGCGTCATGGGCCGTATAAGGGAGAGCGCGGCGGGCACCTCGGCCTTTTGCGTCCGGAAAGCTCGTTGGTTGTGTACGCTGAGCTTTTGTGTTTTGATTGCTAAAATGCTAATTTGGCCAGAAGTTAGCGACGTGATTAAAATGCAGGAGGCTCAAAATTTTTGCTTTAGTAGTAGGAGGCGGTCAGTCTTAAAAGTCTTTAGTTTCGAGGACCCGAACGTACTTTGGCGTTCATTAGGTCGCGTGGCGGCCACGTGCAGCCCGGGACCCTGAGCAGGCGCGTGGGCGCCCATTAGTGCGCCCGGAGACGCCGGAGGGAAAGGAGCTCCGCGGCCGAGTGCATGTGGCCGTTTTGAGTCCGTGTTTGGCGCCAGAGCACCCTGAGAACCGCCACCATTTGAGCACGTGGTAAGTAGTGTCGCTGGGAGTTGGGCTTGCTGACTGAGCTGTGGACTGAATCTCCATGTGTCTTTGGGACCTGTCAGTGGTGGCAGTCTCCCTTCCTAGCCATGGAAGAGCATATTCTTGTTTATTGGCAAAGCTGTCACCATTTAATTGGTATCAGATTCTGACTTGCACAAGTAACATTCTTCACTGTTTAAAACCTGGAGGAGGCCAAGTTAGCGGGCAAACTATTCTTACAAGACCCTTACTGCAGTTGTTGAAAGAGTGCTTGTTAGACTGACTTTAAGAGCCAATAGAATAGAGTAAGTAAATTAGCTACTGAGATCTCAGCGATGAGGGAAGCACACAGATGTGACTTTCTAATGTTGGTTTTCTTTTCTTACAGATAATCAAGAAATCCAAAGTGGTAGAGGGCGAAGTCTTAGGCAGCGTGTTGCAGTAGGTCACCAAACTTTAAATCTTAATGAGAAGTGGGCGATTTTGAATAATCGGGAAACTACTGAAGAAGTATTTTGAATATATTGCCTGAATTGTTTAAATTAATATTTAAGGTACTTGATATAATTGAATAAAATGCTTGATTTGTGTGGATGCATTTGCACTGTTCTTTAATTAATGGGTAAAGTAAAAGTGCTCACTTTCTACTGTTAAAAAGATAGTATAAAGGTAAAGTAAACTGAATAATTTGCACAGAAAAAGTACCCAAGAGAGCAGCAGTATTTTTATACCATCCCCAGAATTAAGGCAACTACACAAGGTAAGAGTTGATGTGCTTTATTTACATAAATATGCCCTGAACAGTTGTATCTTCCAAAAAAACGTTAAGACAGAACTGGCTACATAATTTATAAATCATGTATTCTACTTATGAATTAACTGCAGGCTTATTTGCTGCCTTTAAATTTGACAATCCTGGTATACTTAAAACATCAGTGTGAATGTTTATATCAGCAATAGCTTAATAACAAGGGCAGCTGTGGAGAAAGTTTTAACTTTTTCACCTCTTTTACACATTCTTTTCCTTAAACCCTTGAGCAGCAGTATATCTCAAAATGTGAATGCTGCTTTAGTAGTTTTAATTGAAATGGTGGGCTTTTAGAAAATTTCTAGTGCTGTTCTACCTGACACATAAATTCAACATATGAAAAGTAATGAAGCATTAAAGCACCTATAGGTTTTCACCAGTTTTTGCAAAACATGATTTACAAAAGGGATGTGTATCAATGCAGGAGAGAATTTAAGAGGGTTATTCACAACCGTACTAAAGTTCACATTAACCTCATGTTCACCAGTTTATGCACTGGAAATTCAGAACAGGTATCCGTGACATCTGGAGTAATTCCCTTATCTAGGAGTATTAGGAATCTTAAGGGTGTGTGTCTTATATTCGGGCAAAGATTTTGTTTTTGCTACCAAAAATCCCATGAAGCTGTCTTAAGGTTTTTGAGAAAGAAAAAAGCTGACCTTTAAGTGAGATGACCATAGGTTTTTGGGGATACATGTCTTAACATCCTTGGGATTCCTTTTTTAGAGGAAGTTTGTAATCAAACCTTTCATCAGCCTGTTTCAAAAAGGCTAATAAAATTCCATTGTCGTGGCCTTTCCTTGGTCAGTTGTAGTCACCTAACATCCATCACGTTAAACTGACAATGCATTTGATAACATTTACCAATATATGGACAAAGGAAAGCATTTCAACTTTGGGCAGTGCTGAAGGTTGACTCACCTCCTGGGCCTTGCACATGCTAGGCAAGTGCTCTATCACAGAGCTATATCCTCCAGCCCTTGTGTGTTTTTAATGGATTGAATCAGTCTTGAGAAACACAGGTATAAGTCAATTGCTGGAAAGTTCCAGTAGATGGCTCTCTCCCATCATAGTTCGGAAAACTGGACTTAATAGGGTGATAATTTATTTTATCTACTAAACTGTAGATCTCAAGTGGTCATTAAAGATTTATTCTAGGTATGTTAATATGCCTGATATATTGTATATTTAGCTAGCACTTTACCTGATTTAAGTCCTTCCACATTTTTAATAGTTACATTTTTTTCCTCTTACAGTTAGTTTCTTTAGTATCTGTACTTAACAAGGATACTTGGAAATACCAGGTGCCTTCGTTGGGAAATATACTGTAATAGGCTAATAATGTTCTTGTGGCCTCTTGATCGGATTTCACCTTAGAAGTTATTAATGGAATTCCTTGTGAACCATTCCTTTCATTTGACCAAAGACCACAGAGTTGGTAGGTGAAGATAACTTCAACAAGAAAATGAACAAACAGGAAATACATTTAGAGGCAGAAAGGTATCTTTTATATCAAATGAGTTCTTACTACAAATCTATACCCCATATTGATTCAGTTATTGAAAACAGTCTTATTACAAAATCAAAGAATGTTGAGAAATAGAGGAAATGAATTTTCCCAGTAATTTGAATCAGACAATAATGCAATTAAAGGTAATACTACACTGAGGTATCTAACCAAAAATGTTCACATCACAAAAAGCAGCAAGGAGTACACAATTTCTATCAACAAAAAGGAAACATGGATCTCAGTTCTCCTTAGTTGTCATCTCTCACGTAGTGCTAATAGCAGAATTAGTAGCTTCCATCAGTTTCTTCTTTTCTGTTGAGGTTTCTGTGAATTACAGTTTGGTGACACTTTTTATCCAAGGTACAAAGGCTGAGACTTTAGTATAGACACCAGGAGAATCCTTGGCTCCACAACCATATCCCCAGGAAGTTACCCCATATACAACCCAGGTCTCTCCAGGACGTTCACACATGAGCGGTCCTCCACTGTCTCCCTGGCAGCTGTCCATACGTTTGTGTTCCTGGAGGTTTCCGGCACAGAGCATTCTCCCAGTAAACCTTCCCTTGTAGCGTTCTTCACAGAATCTCTTGGGAAGTAAGGGGATGGCTGCTTGTTGAAGTGTTCTTGAATATGCTCGTCCTACTCAGACCAAATACGTGGATTAGCCAATGAGATTCCAGCTTAGAATTAACATTTAACAGTTAAATGAACATTTGATAGTTTTGGAAATAATCCCTATTATATCACTGGTGTACTTCAAAATAGATGGTCAGGGGCCAGGGATTTAGCTCAGTGGCTTAAGCATCTGCCTGGAAGGCGTAAGGTTGTGAGTTCAATCCCCAGTACCAAAAAAATAAAAAAATTTTTAAAAGTCTCCAAAATAGATGGTAACTGTAAATAGTATAGTATATTTTTAAATGTTGGCACATCCTTTTCAAATTTGTTTATGAGTACTGAATTTGGAGGGATAATGCATAACATAGAGTTGGCTATAAACAAAAAGTAACCTAAAGAAAGTACCTTTGTGCAGGCTTTAGTATTTGAACTGCATGTATTAAAAACCTAAAAATAATCTGGGGATATAGCTCAGTGGCAGAGTGCTTGCCTAGCATGTACAATGCCCTATATTCAATCCCTACTATCACCCCCCAAAAAACCCAAAATTTGAAAAAGCTAAAAATGCATTCATGCTGGCTATGTATTGGATCAAACATTTGAAAATATCTACTTTTCAATCTGAAAATTAAATATGAGTGACAGTTATATATAAGTACATAATTTGGCAAAGCTGTCTTAAGTAGAAACAGTATTGTATAAGGAATGATTTAGAAATAAAATGTAGCAGTACTTTCCCATATATAAACAAGACTTCACAAGGTTCATCTGATGTTACAGTACTCTACTTCCTGGTAAGCCATGACTTAATTCAGTGGCTAAAATGTACAGTTATTATGTCCATGATCTTGGGGGTGCAGATTCCATTATATACTTTATTAAATTGGAGAAAGTAAACCACAAAAAAAAAATCTATAAATTTTACTTCTTTGATCATTTCTATTCATTTAGATGTGGTGTCCAAAGGAAGGTGACAATTCATCATAATTCAAATAGACTTTAGCCTTCTCAAAGACTTGACATACCTTGACCTGATTTTATTACTAAATTTTTCAGGAAATGCTTCTTGCCTCCACCCAGTTTAATTTCAAGATATTCCTAATAATGTTTCTTAGTGCATCATAGCTGCTATAAATGTTCTATAAAACCAGTTTGAGTGTAAAATGGAATAAAGTAAACACTGAGATATATTGAAATCTTATTTTTATCATGTGTAGAAATAATTTGACACTTCAAAAGTACAACTGTTTGTAATTCTTTTAGTGGAAAGCAGCCGATCTATGATTTCAAGGTTCATCCTGTGCAAGGATTAGCTTAGACACACTGATTTAACTCTACAAGACAATTCAAAGAACTGTATTTGCCCAGAAAGAACACTAACCTAACATTACTCACCCCTAGGCGTTACAAGTGACAAGATTGGGAAGGAATAACAGAAAAACGTGACAGGTTCTCTTCAACCCTAGCTTCCACCTCAGTGGCTCTTGTCTACTGTAAAAGGACTTGCCATAAAATTTAGCTTGATAAGGACTCCAGGGCAAAGAAACAAACTAGACCACAAAGCCTTTGCTGGGCCTACTGCATCAAAGGCATGTGGAAAAACCTTTTAAAATTATAGACTGCCAGGTCCACATCTTGAAGTAGAATGTTACAATCTCTTCTTGTTCTCTCATGGGTCTGAAGAACTAAAAGAAAATTCCGTACTCCTAAATTCCACTGGTAATTGAGTTCTATTATGCTAAAATCCAAATTGGAACAAATAATACCCTCAGGATCTGAATCCAGGTTATATGCATGCATTTCATACCTGGCATAATTTCCAAACAACTAAGCATGAACCCATTTACAGATCTTAGTGCCCATTATCCATTCCAATGTGCAATACCAGACACAAGAACATGTCCAGCTCCCCTTACTCATTCGTTAGTTGTAGTACCTGTGTCTCCCCATCCTGTTATGTAACAATTGGATGCTGTCTTCTGTGGCCTCTCCCTGCGCAGTGGTAAACAGGCCGGCAAAACGTGGCTGCTGAATCTGGCACATCGCCCCTCTGGTCCTTGTAGTCTAACCAGGGCAATGTCATAGTCGTTACTGACTGGTCGATACTTGTGGTGAATCACAATCAGTTGAACTCCAATCTCTTCTTCAAATTCCTCTGGTACCAAAGTATGATAATCCCCAACCCGGATAACATAATTCCTAGTGCTGTTACCATACCTGAGAGATGGAGAAAACTAATGAGAGACTTGATTCAGATAACAAAAATTAGTGATTAACAGCAAGGAAGATTAATGGAGGTATTGTAAATCTGTATTGCAAATCATTAGCTCCTTTTGTAATGTAATCTTCCTTTCTATTTCTCCCACTGCTGCCAGTCACCTCCTGGAAACTCGTTATCTCTTGCCTTCATTCATATCACTATGAAATCTAGATGACCAAGTAATTCTTAGTTCCTAAAAAGGGGCGAATATGAAAATTAAGGTAAAATAAGGGTTCATCATCAGCCTGTCAATTCTCCGCCAAATTAAACAGGATCAAAACAGGGATAAATACTATAGGGCGGAATTATTGTACTGTTTATGCTGTCCTTGTTTTCCAAGATTTGTTCTTTATTTTGGCTCCATGGAGGCTATCTTGGTATCACTCAAGGCACTTAGGATAATCCACCTTTTTCCTAGTAAGGAGACTCAGTTACACTCTTTTCCTGTTAGCCCAGGGCAAACCCAAATTATATTTTCAGGTCAAGATATATTCATTATATTCTTTAGAATCTTTTAAATGTTTTCCCTGATACCACTTCAATGAAATCTTTGACACCTTCATATTTTAAAAGCATTTTTTTGTTTGCTTGATTTTTTGAGACAGGTTCTCTCTACATTGCCCAGGCTGGCCTTGAATTTGTGGCAATCCTCCTGCCTAAACCTCCCAAGTGCGAGGATTGTGAGTGGGTGCCACCACGCCTGGATTCATGTTTAAAACTGCAACTCACCTTTTTTGTTTTGCCACCCTCGACACTCCTGATAACCTTAATCTGTGCCACTGTTTTTTATTAGCACTTAATGCTTTCTAATTATTTAGTTTATTATTTATAATATTATTTTCTATCCCATCTTGCTTGGATAAAATTATTCTTTAGTCAACAATGTTTATCTGTTGTGTTCACTGAAAAGTCTTAAACATCTAGAATAGTGTTGTCTTACTAAGTAGCGTTGCAATGTGTTTGTTGATTTAGTGAATGAATGTTTGTTTGTTTAGTTTTTTTGAGACAGGATCTTGCTGCATATTTCAGGCTAGCCTTCAACTCACCATGTAGCCCAGACTGACTATCTTCCTGCCTCAGCCACCTGAGTGCTGGGATTACAGGCACGTACCACCACACCTCGCTGACGAATGTTTATTTTTAATGTGTAATTCTTTACTCCATGAGAAGTTATTTGATTAAAATAGAAACACAATATTTACTAGACTGATAATTCTTAGTTTGTTTTTTAACTAACATGTCTTGATTCTGACATTTTAGGCCAGGTAATTCTTTGTTATGAAAAACGATGCACTAAGCATTATAGGGTGTTTAAAACAATCCCTGGCCCCTGCTTGCTAGACTCCAATAGTATATATACCCTTACCCCTGTTGTGGTAAATAAAATTGTCCCCATGTATTGTCAGATGTCCCCTAAGGGGCAAAAATGTTCCCATTTGAGATTCAGTGACCTAGCATACATGACCCAAACCTATTCTGGTTAATTCCTGCCTCGCACTGAAGTCTATAACACTTTGCTTACTATCTTGCCCTCTACTAGTACCTACAACGTTCTTAATCATTTCATTTCCAACACCTTTCTCTTTAGTTCCCCGCTTCATTCAAGTGTGGCACGTATATTCTCTACCCATCTTAACCACTCATTCCCAGCAAGAGACTTTAGACCTTGTATTCACCAAATACACATGCTTGCTGAAATCTTGATTTCAAGCATCTCATACTTTACCTACTACTTCAGTTTTTATAGTTCTACAATCCTTCAATCCCACTGAATGTCACTCCTTTGACCTCACTGATTTTTTATTTCAGGCTAACTGCTTATCTGGTTAGGATTCCATTGTCCATTACCACAACCACTTTTTGCAGAACTCTCCTTGCCTGCCGAAACTTAAGCCTGGTTTCAACTATCCACATACTGTAGTTGGTGCTGGCATCTGATTGTTGAAAAGGAAAGTATACATTGAACAACTCTCATCTTAATTTTTTTAACCAAAACTTGAGTTACCCACTGCTTTTGAGGCATCTACTTGAATGTTCAGTTAAAGAAATTTCATTTAAAAGCTTTGAATTTTCTAGTGACTGCCTATTTAAAACACAATCTCCCAAATTATGAGATGTTCAGGGTTCTAATATCCCCAAGCAAGGTTCTGACCCTCTCACTACATCATTTATCTTTAAAGTTATATTTTACCTAGAGAATACACTAATAGATTTCACTACAAAACTAAAGATTAGTTCATTAGTTCATTATTTCACATACTGAAACTTTAAAAAGTAATAGTTATAAGAATAAGCTAACATCTGAGTAAATCTCACTTCTCTTTTCTTGTATGCTAATACTGCCAATATGTTATAAAATTTCAATACATCTTACTAGCAATATATTCATATATTTAAAGTAAAATATTACAAAATGTAGTTAATATGAAAATTATTCAGATATTTAATATTCATATTCTCTATAGAGAAAATATGTTTAATATTACTTTTCACATTAAGTATTCAAAATACTGTATATACTTTATACTTTTAGTACGTCTCACTTCAATTGCTTCAGTAGCCATATGCAGCTAGAGACTACTGTTTTGGAGTGCAGATGTAAATAATTTCCTAAATTCCATTCCAAAACAGTATGCAGCATTTCAGCAGCACTTTTAAAGATGCAATGAAAATGATTCTTATTAAAAAGCTCTTAAATAAATATGTGAAGTAACTTATTTTGAAAGACATCCATCTCCACAACCATCTCTTATGATTTCATCCCTAAATTACTGAAATAAAGCAGACACCTTGCCAATTCCCATATTATAACAAAACTATCACAAAGTTTCTATTTCAAAAATAAATCCCCACAAAAATCTAGTATTGTTAATAGGGGCTGTTCATCACAATCACCTGTAACACTTTTAGACATGTGAGCGTCTGAGCTTCACGGTCTCTGAGTATGTAAATTAACAATGTTGACTAGAACCATAGGTGATTCAAATTCACTGGACCAAAATTTCTTTCTTGTTTTGTTTTTATTTTGTCTTCTTGAGACAGGGTTTTGTTATGCAGTTCAGGCTGGCCTTGAACTCACTTTGTAGCCCAGGCTGGCCTAAAATTTGAGGCCTCCTGTCTCAGCCTCCCAAGTGCTAGGATTACAGGCGTGTCTCACCACACCTACCTCTGAACCAAAAATTCTTAAAGGCATAGTCATAAACCCTGCTCCTGCATGCCCAGGATTTCACTGGATAAGGTAAGCATCCTACAGAATACAAATAGATATCAAAATGCAAAAAACGTGTACAAAGAGGACCAAAAAATGGAGGGAGAGGAGGGAAGGGGACATAAAGAGAGAACTAAGATGTTATTATATACATGTACCAACTTCTCATGATGAATAATCATGTACTGCAAATGTACTAATAAATGTAAAATAAATATAAAAACAAAAAAGTTTAAATGCATGTACATTCCATGTAGACACTGTGTTCTTGGATTAAGCAGATTGAAGCAGGTGTCACCCAGAAGTAGTATGGTAAGCAATCAAGAGTAAATGCTAATCTGAGGGAAAAAATATATCATAAGAAGGAAATCTTATCAAAATGAAATTCTTAGTACCTATGTTTTAAAGTTGTTTAAAGTTAAGGATCATATAAACCTAAGCAGGGAGTTCCAAACTTCTTTACCACCAACTGTTCTTAGAATAGATTTTACACTTGCAATTTTTTTTTGTTTGTTGTTAACCAGGGATTGAACTCACGACCTTGTGCTTGCCAGGCAGGTACTGTGCCGCTGAGCTATATCCCCAGCTACACTTGCAATTTAAAGAGCATCTGACACAAGCCTCTCCGAGTGGTGAGAATTAAATACTTCAGGAATAAAACTTTTGCAGAAATCTCCAATATATTTATGGACTTCAAAATATTTATGGTTCTTGCCTTCTCAAGAAAACATAAAGGAATCTTCTTTTCCCATGCATTTTAAAGTCTTTCTACTGAACTTTTGTTATTTTGATAGACTTTACTATATTCAAAAATGCCTCTAAAGTAAACATTCGCAGTTTTGGCTGACACATCCGTTTAGTTGTTTACTTTGTTAAAATGTCTTAA
Organism: Dasyprocta punctata; assembly: GCA_004363535.1. Taxonomy (NCBI): domain Eukaryota; kingdom Metazoa; phylum Chordata; class Mammalia; order Rodentia; family Dasyproctidae; genus Dasyprocta; species Dasyprocta punctata. Next base: position 45,459 of record RJWM01010727.1, read on the forward strand.
ATTCCCCCTCAAATAGGAACTGGATGAAATTCCCAGACAAGCTTGAACAGGAAAGGATAGGAGATGCAGAAAGCTTAGTAAGATCTAATATCCCAGTTTCTTTGAGACTTCAGTGTTAAAATTACAACAATAAATCACCAGAACTAAAAACTGAAGAATTAGTTCGAATTTTAGGATCATGCTCTTTGTGTTTATTCTCTACATGGAATCATTTCCACATGAAAAAAATATTTTGTATCACATCTCTTAATACTAGATGCTTATGCACACCTCAATATTAGAATCTGTTTTTCTCTCTTGTCTGGATGAAACTCAAAAATGTAGTTCACTGAAGTTGCTTGTGTAAGTGATTCCAATTGCTTAAAGAGAACCTCAAAATCTTACACTGTCATTTATATGTGTGTATACACAGTGTGTATGCAGGAGATGGTTTTAGCATGACTAATGATATTATGTATATCAGCTAATACCACTACCTTAAAAATTCTGCGCTACCAGCTACCATGCAGGTGCTCATGATGGAACATAAGTTAGCACCTAAAACACTGTCCTGAAAGGGTAAGTCTCATTACCTCTGTGGCTCACCTTTCTAATTACAAAGATCTAGACATTTCTGATTTTCAGAGCAATTATCTGACAAAATCCAGCTGCTTTGGCATTTCTAGGCAAAAAGTCAAAAAGATAAAAATCAGATAAACTCATATTCCTGAGCATATCAAATTTAGAGTAGAATTACAGAAATAAGAGAGTCATTGTTTTAGGTATATTCATTTCCCCAAAATTGTGTTTGTTATCAGAATAAGCAATTAAAAGGAATTAGTTTGATATTCAGGAACTTCTCTCTCAATTATATTGTTGTATCACTATAGACACAGGTCATCTCATGGCACTTTGTAGAGATGATTTAACATAAAAAGTAGCAAAAGCAAGCAGTTTATATAGTGAAAGATTCACAAAACAACTGCAATAAAACTTAATTTATCCATATTTCCACTTCAAACTTTGAACAGTATATTACATTCCAAAATATGTATTGCTTTAGCACTAGGAAAAAATGTGAAATAAATGAGCTATAAAACCTTTAGTGATTTATCAACTACTTAAGTTATTCTTGGTGCAATGACATGCAGCAAGTCTGTGTTTTGGATGTCTCACAGTATATGAAAGCTATGAGACAGGAAGAGTTGGATTACCACAGTTCTGCCAGTCTTTCAGTACAGTATCCATAAACAGACTACCCTGTATGAATAAGTATAACTGATGCTGGTAAATCTGAAATAATGACATTTTTGTCTCATCCTCCTCAGGATAAGATCAAAGAATGATAGTCTCATCATTCTTAGACTGTTCCAATATGAGGATTAGATAAAATAATAATTATTTTGTGGCAGTAAAACAAAAAGCTCTTGCTTCTATATAATAAAGTAATATAAGTGGTAGTAACAATTTATACTGTATTGTTCAGAAATGGCTGTTCAAGGGCACTGACCCATTCACCACTGCAAGAAGTAGACACCAAATAAGGCCTACTGCATGAGAAATCTTTTTGTACATAAAGGCCCAGTAGTTGACAAAGCACAGGGAATAAAAATAAGAAAAGGAAGTGGGAAAGTTAATTTCAAATATGAATTCAGGTCCTATACTAATAGGCCTTAACTTAAACTGATATGTCTTTCAACCCCCAAGAAATCTAAAAGTACAGTAACGTCTCAGAGTCTGACTACTTTGCTTCTATATTACAGTCTCCATTTTGAAAATCTGTCTCCATGATTAAAGGAGGATTGTTTTAAACCTAAGTCCCTAACTCTAGAAAAACAAATTTCGGACCTTGTTCTAATCACTAGTAACTGGCTCTATACCCTTCAATACAGATGAGAGTTTGAGCCTCCTTAGCCACTTCAAACAGGAAATCTATGAAATCCAGCAAGACTTACAGACAAGTCCAATGGACATATGACACACTTACAAAACAGTTTTCCCCCTACTCACATTAGAAATTTGTATTACAGCCAAATCCTATGAAAATGGTGCATATCAAAAACATCCCTCTACTTTTAACCAGCTCTCTCTGTCTTGTACTGAATAAGTATCTCGTACTGTGTAATGGGAAGAAATCCCAAATAACATATGGAACGAGTTATCTGTTGATCAAGGCTTAAAATAACTACCATCCTCTAAAAAGCCCAACATTCTTAAGTATATCCACTATCTGGCAAATGATCCCCCACTTTAATCATGCAACAATCATTAGAGTACCTACTATGTGCCAAGTAATATGTTAGACACTTGGTCTATACACACAAGAAAAACAATTACTGACTTCAAGCAGTTATCTAGTAGTAGGCCAAGGAAGGAATAGTGACATATAACAAATAAATTCAACATTACTCCCCCTCAAAAAAATTCATTCCAAAGAGTACAAAAGTCCAAATGAAGTTTTCAATCTTAAGTGCATTATTTTTTTGACCAATCTTTTAGACTATAACTTTTAGTTGAAATATATATATAAAACTTTTAGCTGAGATTGGAAAAATAAAGAGTACTGAATAAAAGGAAGATAATAATTAAAATACTGAATTACTTTGCATACATTCCAAGTCCTAAAACAGAATTCAGTTTCTCTGCAGTTTTCCACCTTATTCTCCTGTAGCAAAATCCACAGTGCCCTACTTTTGCTAATATATTCTTCAGTTTTCTCCCTCTGAACCCCACTATAATAAGATCCAATATTTGTCTTGACTAGAAAAGCTCATAAAATCATTTGCTCCTCGCTGCAATATTTTACCTTTATTTTACAATAAGTAAACTGAAGCTCCAAGAAATTAAATAATTTCAGCAAAGTTAAGCAATTAACAATTGGAAGAGCAAGAACTGTCACCCCAGTACTGGTGGCCAGACTCAGTTCTCCTTCTATTATGCTGTTCTCAGTTCTACTGAATCCTATCTGTAAGCATGACTGCCTTCTCTCACTCCTTTCCTTTTCCACCTTCTAGATTAATTATTACTGGTCTCCCTCCAGTAGAAAAATAAAATGTTCAGGCCCTTCCACACAGTCTAGTTCCTACGATAGTAGGTTTTAATCACTTGGTAAAACAGACACATGTGACTTACTCAAAGGTACTCAAGTACACATGCAAAAATAATTTATATAATTTCAAGGTCATTAAAACACTCTTAGATTTTTCTCTTACACCTTCAGATCTATCCCATGCATCTGCAAATGACTCAACTCCAAAAACTCCTCTTATATCACATTTCAAGCCTTAGAAACCTTCAGTTGTTACCATTGCCCAGAATCAAACAAAAATTCACAACTCTTTCTTTCCAGGCCTTCCCTATTCCTCTCTACTAAGTCATTATGCAAACCCTGTGATAAACTAGCTAGTAATACTTATGGTACACTCTGCCATACTTCAGGCTGGCACACGCCCTCCCATCACCATACTCTAAACACTGGCTATACCATCCAGCAGCTTCTACTTCTACATGAAATCAGCCTCCCTCTGCTGACACAGACTCCGTAACAACACATTTCCTCCAATCTATAGTTCATTCTGTCTTTGAACTGTTGAAGTATTAAAGAAATAAAACGTAACCGCAAAAAACTTTCTTATGTTAAAGCAAAACTTATCTCCTGCTGATATCTGTGGCATTTGAAATAATGGTCAACAAACCTAATCAGAGTCTAGATCATCTCCCCTTTCTGTCTAATGGCCCTTCATTATTTTCAAGTCATAGCAGTCAGAACTGAGCACAGCTCTTTCTGACAGCAACAGTGCTTTTTTTCACCAATAATAGCTTAAGTCCAGTAAACACAATAGCAAGGCTTCTCCCTGCTGTCAGTGCCGTCCAAGACTGAAGTAATGTTGAGGAAAACCACAACCACATTACATTACTGACATGTACTAAAGTTACAGGACGTTAAATCCTACGAGTCTTCTTCACTTGTGTTGTATTTAAGCCAAATTTCTTCATCCTTATCCCATATTACTTATTAGAATCAGGTCATCGAGATCTTTTACCATCACAATCCTGTCTTCAAATATATTATACATTACTAGTCTCTCCCAATCTTATGGCATCCAAAACTATAATTAACTTACCATTGGAATCCTTTTTCAGCTTAGCAATTAATACGGTGAACAACACAAGGATTCATGTCTGTCAACTCCACTATATTCTTCTTCGTTCTTCAAATATCCAGATCATATCCAATTCTATCCATTAAGTAAGTGGTTCTTAACCTTTGTAGCACATAAGAATCACCTGAGATGGCTTATAAAAATGCCAACTTGAGTCTCAGCTCCAAAGATTTAGTAGATACAGACTAGGGGCCCAGAAACATGAGTTTTTAACAAGCTAACTGAAGCTAATATTGTAGTGAAAACACATTGTAAAGACAGTGCCCTGAACTCTTGGTCATACCAGCAATATAAATGTCTCCCAACTCTGGAGTCATATCGCTGTTCCATAAACTCAGACAGCAAGGATCCTACCTGTCTTGTTTTCTACTTTATCACTAGTGCATAGACTATACCTGAGACTATCAGAGGCCAAATGAACTATTTAAAAGTGAATACAATCTTAATTGAAATTGTCACTGTGTAACGCACTGATATTTAGGTGAACTCTCAAATTCAGTTATATTCTAAAAATGGCAAACATTATTTAAAATGTAGATTTGTATCCTGTGAACCAAACATAGAAAATTCCTCTACAAATAGGAGTTAAAATAGACAAATAGGAGAAAAGAGAGATCCTAGAAACAAAGATACATAAGAATTTGTGAGCCAGGCATTGTGGCACATGCCTGTAATTCCAGTACTCAGGAGACTGAAGCAGGAGGATTGCCATGAATTCAAGGCAGGCCTGGGCTACACACTGAAGTCAATGCCAGCCTGAACTACATAGTGAGTCACAAAAAAAAAAAAAAAAAAAAAAAAAAAAAAAAAAAAAGAGTAAAAAAAGAAAGAAGAAACAACAAAAGAAACACACTAAAGAATTTTTCAACTATGTGGTACATGTTCTTTTTTGTGACTGTTTTCCAAAATAAAATTGATAGCATAATAAAACCTCTTGTACTTACTACCTTTCTTCAGTAATTATCAGTATTTTGCACTGTGATGGTATACATTTGTGAAAAAAATACCAAAATAGCAAAAAGGTCAAAAGAACTTTGGGCAAGAGGAAAAGTACTGCCAGTGTGAACTCTGCAACTCTGCAACTCTGCAATGCTGATTATCTGGCAAGACTACAGAATAGACTGCTGAAATGTTCGGGACAAGAGGAAATACTCAGCTCTAAATTACATGATAGCCAAAAATAAAATAGCTGCAACCTGACTTTCTAGAAGGTGGAAATGGATAAATCTGAGAGACACAAAACACAGAGCAGATGGAAGCATCAAAAACACTAACACCACACTCACGACATTTCAGCATTCACACCTGATAACCTGAAGTCACTCTTACCTTGCCAGGGATATGATTCTGCCTCAGGTAAGCTCTTGAGGGAGCACAACGTCCCCTCCCAAAACCCATCTTCTCTTCTCCCCAGACCCAGAGTTTCATTTAATACCAGGACAGTGAGTGGCTTCCTGAAGGTTCTTTGTTCTTTATGTGGCCTTCTTCACAGCCACAATGCTGCTGACACAGATAAGGGAGCCTTCCAGCCTGGCTCTGACACCCCAAGTGCCGCTGAGCAGGAAGGACTGGAACAACTGGTGAGGCAGAGCCAAATCAAGCTGCTGGGGAAACTGCACACATACCTCTTGAAACAGTGCGCTGCTGTCAGGACCCAGCAGCTGCTCAGGAGCGTGGCCCCACAGAGGAGCCTGCCGTCTCCGTGGGATGACCTCAGCCGGAGTGAGACCTGCCAAGGCCAACCCCCCCTGCGAAGACAGCGAGCCACTTGTCCATTACAGGGAAAAAGCAAAGAAAAGCAACAGTTTAGCCCAAGGTTTCGATTTTCATGTCCTGTAGAGAATAGGTGAAGGAACTCTAAAGGCACTCCAGGATGTAGGATGCCTTCCTGTTTGTTGAATGAGTCCCCAAACTAAGCAGACCATGTGTCACCGTCTCTGAACATGTGCTTCAAGGCATCTGCTCACATCCACCTATCTGGCACTACTCCTCAAAAGACATTGAGTCTCTTTTGTATTTCATGCCTGGAGTGTAATTTCTCTCCTCCTTCTAGCTCACCTAAGTAGCCTGAACAAGTAGTTAACACACAAAGTGCTGGTTTCCTCTAAGTAAATTAAGCAAACAGCCACAATATTAAAATGAACCAAATGAGAAACAAATACATTCTAAATTAATTAATCTTTAGAGTTACACATTTTTTCAGGTTTCCTGTTCATTTGTTTTGCTTCCTGTCACATGACTTTTGAGCAACACATCTATCTCATGAGATAATGACACAGGAACACAGTCTGCATAAATTACAGGTAGGTCAAAGAACAATGAAATTATCACTCTAATCAGTATTTAATTTGGAAAAGAAAATGAATACAACCAATTCCTTGTATAATGATAGAACAATCAGGTTCACACTGTTGTATGTGCATAACATGGAAAATCTTCTTTGAAGAACCCTTTACCTTAAAGAATTTTTCCCCCCAATGATCCGCTTCTGCCGACGGTGCAATAATCTCAAGCCACAGACAGACGAGAGGGACTCTGAAACAGAAATCATTCACTTATTCAATCATTCACTTATCATATTGCTGGCAGAGGGGTAAAAACACAACTGATACATTGCCTTGGTACTTCTTTTCTATTTAAATAAAGTGTCTTTTCTCTGAAAATTATGAAATTTTTTTCCTATTTTCTTAAAAATAAATTTTCTTGGGCCGGGGATTTAGCTCAGTAGCTAAATCAGTAGCGTAAGCACCTGCCTGGCAAGTGCAAGATGGTGAGTTTGACCCCGGAACCAAAATTAATTAATTAAATAATTAGTTTTCTTTAGCTAAATGACAATAATTTGCAAGAGGATAAAAACTTCATTAATTTTCACATTACTTCACTCTGAAAGGGTTTATGTGGGTAACTATACCTTCTTTTGCTGATTTTGAAGTTCAGGACCATTAAAAAAAAGACAAAATTGCAAAGGCAGTAATGTTACAAATGAGTTACTTTCTACATAGAACATTATCCCAAGCCAAGTATAAAAATGTAGCTCAGAGAAGCAAGGCACACTCCCAAATAGAATTCTGAGTACACAAATAGTAATATAGAATATTAAATGGAAAAGACTTGATACACCAGGTTAAGTGACAAACTGCGTTTAGGAGTATTGAGTCAAGTGGCCCAAGGAAACAGACCTCTGTCAAGAATACACAAACAGAGCCTGGCGAGGTGGCGCACGCCTTTAATCCCAGCCCTCGGGAGGCTGAGGTAGGCGGAGCGTTGTGAGTTCGAGGCCCGCTTGGGCTACAACGTGAGCACAAGGCCGACCTGAGCTACATAGAGCAACCCTGCCTCAAAAAAACTAGGGCTGAGAGTTTGGCTCAGTGGCTTAAGCACCTGTCTGGCAGGCGTGAGGCTGTGAGTTCAACCCCCGGTGCCACAAAAAAAAAAAAAAAAAAAAAGAATACACAAACATGAGCTAGGGATGTAGCTCATTGTTAAAGTGTTTGCCGAGCATGTACAAAATCTTGGAATCAATTTCCAATACTGCAGGAAAAAAAAAAAGAATTTATAAACAAGAAGAGTTAAAAGCATGTGGAAAGGTAAGGACCAGGGATGCAGCTCAGTGGTAGAACATTTGTTTTGCACGTGTGAGGCCCTGGGTTCAATCCCTGGTGTCAGTGGGAAAAAATGAAAAAGTACACAAAAGAAGGGCATATATAACAAGATGTGACCAATTTATAAAATAATTTTACAAAGTAGAATTTGTAGAGGGGTGCTTTGTTTCTTTGCTTAAGTATGCATATATAAAGCATACATGTATAGTGTACTGTTTTTCTATCTGTGTAAAATTAGCAGGGTGAGGATTGTGCCAAGAACATGAAGACCTAATCAGCACTAATGGTGTCTCCCAATTACCAGGTAGGGGGAGCACAAGAGGGAATCATCAATAGTTATTTCTTGGTAGAGAAAGAAATTCAGCAATGTATACCAGGATGATTAATTTGCCAAATGATCTCAGAGGCAAGCTGTCAAAACTTTAACCTTCATCTCTTAAGATATTAGCCTCCTAGATGACATTGCAAATTTTAAGCTATTAGAAAAACATAAGTTTCCAATATTGCTCCAAGTGTGCTTGATGTATATGATGCCAAGAAGAGAAATGATGCAACACTGAGCAAGCAAAACATAAAGTTTACCGCATTCTGGTATAAAGCACCTGATTGCAAGAAAGAAAACTCTATGTAAAATTTTTCTGTTATAAAAAAATTAACAAATAACATCAAGTTCATTTATAAAAGGAGCTCATTAGATAATTAATATCTCAAGTTTAATCATTTTAAAGAAATTGCCAATCCTAAACTTCAACGCAAAATCAACTTGTTAATAAGCCAGATTCTTAACAGGCATGGCAGTGCGCCCCTGTAATCCCAGCACTCAGGAGGCTGAGGCAGGACTGCTGCAAGTTTGAGGCCAGCCTTGGCTACAACGCAAGTTCAGGGCCACCTTGAACTGTATAGCGAAACTCTGCCTCAAAAAAAAAAAAAAAAAAGGAAGCCAGCCAGATTCTTTTACCTAGCTAGAAATCATTATCTAGATTAAATCATTTTAGTGAAGTATGATAGCACTGCCTATCATGTAAAGAGATTAACCCTATGAAAGCATGAACACAAATGCATACGCAATGAAACAAATCTATGACATGTCATATTTAGGATAGTTTCAGATGGTATTGTAAAACATTTTACAATTATTGAATGTTTATATTTCCCAACTGTTTAAGAATTTGACATAATCTAAAGAACTAGTTATATTCAATTTTTAAGTATAATTTCATGTGATGAAGGAAATGCAATAAATTAAGCTTTAATCAGCACTTAGGGAAAACAGGTTTACCACATGCTCTTTTCACACTTGAAGGATCATCTTAACATTCAATTCACTTATTGCGTTTTTGGCAGTTATTAAAATGTACTAAAAGACAAAGAGAATGCTCAAGTGCATCAAAATGATGAACTTTCAATCCAGATCAAGAAGTGATTATTCTTTTCAGAAAATATAACCACAGATTGCTCCAAAATGACTAATTCTCCTACTTGTTCATTTAAAGGAAGATTTGTTTCATAAAAGTTGAAAGTATCCAGAGCTTTCAAGAACTCTAAGTAGGAGATACCTACTTACTGTAGGTATTACACAAATATTGAACTTTATTCTCATTTTACTTTTTCAATTTTGGAGAATAAAATCTACAAAAGGTATTTTTTCTTCTTAAAATTCACTTAAAATTATTCTTGTTTAAATGTTAGCAAAATTGGAGTTTCTTTCTTTGATTCATCTATATATTTTCATTTTTTTCCTTTTTACAAAATAGGTGTTAATTCTGAATCTTCAAGGATAACAACACACCTGACATCTTTATTCTAGCCAAAGAAGGAATGATACAGAAATGGCTAAGAATGCAAGAAGGGACTGATCTCAGAGATGGCAAGTCAAGCTCTTGAATCCATTCCTGGTTTTGAACTCTGCTCTGCCTATAAGTCTCACATAGGCACATTTGCCAAAAACCTTGGGCTCTAAATAGCAGCATAAAAACAAGGGACAGTGTATACTCTCATTGCACGGAGTTTTGTTACCAAAGTACTACTTCTATTAATGATGGAGGGGTTAGTATTCTCTGATTTGTTTGGTGCCCCAGAAGGTGACTTACCTTTATTACTGTTACCTGATGCTGTTTTGCTAAAATAATCACAAATAACTCCTGCATCCTCACTGTGACGGCAGTTGTGACGTCCAATATCTTGCTTGATACAGTCAGCCACAGACCTCTCACTTCCTGTACACTCCACATTATCCATATGGATGGGTCCTTTCCCTTCTCCAAAATAAGCCATGGTTCTTGCTTTGGCAGGACCCCTGGATGTGGAGAATCAGTCAATCACACATCTGTACAAATCACAACATCACACGCTTGAATTCATGTCATATGCTCAAATTCAACTTTATTTTTTAAATTTTACATGTAAAAATTAGCATCTATATGTACTAAAAATCCTTTATTTCATTATTGTCAAAAAGTTAAAGAGGTAATATCTATACGTTCTTCACTGTCATATCCCACAGATACTTAATGGAATAAGTAGCCTCTAATTTACGTTCTGCTTAGAAAGTTGCATTTACTGATATGTCAGGAAATGATAGCCTCGAATCAACAGAGAAAAAATCCACCCCCAAATTTTCTACCTTTTTAAAGAGTATAGCAACCTTTTTAAATTGGTGTAATTTTGCTAATAACATTATGAGATTAAATATTTAGCAGACTGGGACATAGGAACTAATTTATCTGCCTCCATGAGATGTAGAAATTATTGTTCTTGCTAAAGAAAGAAAAACACAAAACACAAAACTGAGCATCATGAATAGAAGCCAGACTTTTGACATTTTTCTTGTTTGTTTGAGGCAAGGTATCACTATGAAATACACACTGGCCTTGAACTTGCTATGTAGAGTAAGCCAGCCCTAAATTCACAATCCTTCTGTCTCAGCGCTGGGATCAGAGGCATGTGCCACCACCCCCAGTCATGTATTTGCTTTGATAACACATTTTTAAAATATGTAAATGTAAACCTTTTTAAACAAAATAGCATATTTTAAACATACCATATTTAAGACTCAATCCCTAATAAATTAATGAACAAAATTATGAAAGGCAAAAACTTTAAAATTTAAATTATAAGAAAACTACTTTTAAAATCTCAAGTTAAGAAAAATATATTAAACGAGCTGGGCATGGTGGCACATGCCTGTATTTCCAGCACTCAGGAGGCTGCGGCAGGGGGACTGCCACAAGTTCAAGGCCAGCCTGAGCTACACAGTGAGTTCAGGGGTGGCCTGAATTATACAGCAAGACCCTATCTCAAAAAACAAAGCAAACAGACAAACAACAAATATATAAGTAAGGAGGATGGGGTTGGCATATGAAGAGTTTAAAGGAAGTACCCTATTTCCAGGATCAGCAGTAGGGACAGAAGTGCCTCATATAATCTTGCAGATTGTGTGGACATGTGTGTCTGTATGTAGGAAGAAAATTTAGCACAGAATTTCAAGGAGAAAACTAACTATGTGTACTTCCTATAAGTCAAGGAAGAATATTTTATCCATGCATTTTAAATGGATATCAGAGAGGATCATATCATTATATATTTCACTGAATATAAAAGAATGATGTAACTTATTTTAAATATCATACACAAATACGCCATAAATGAAAAGCTTTGCAAATATTTCAGTTTAAGATACAAATTAGAAGTACTCAATTTTAGATCGCTGCTAAAATAATAGGGTACACCATTTAAAAATTCTTTTGAAGAACAGATTCCTGCAGTGTATTTATTCTTCAAGAACAATGCCATATTGAAACATATTCATAGAAAGTTCAAACAGAATGGAATTTCCATCATGGCTGTTTAGTCTATCTCAAAAATTTAACTGATCTCAACACTTCTCTGTCAGCACTGTAAAAACAATGCTAGACTTTGTCAGACATTATGTAATGCATCATTAACTGATGCCTTTTACTTTTCTGCTCACTCCAAGCATATCACATTACTTCCCATTCATGTTTCCTGGTTTTCATTATCTCGTTTCTGCTTTTGCCATTACAAGAATGCTTTCTAATGTTATTTTGATTCTCAGGGTTTCCAAGGACTAATCATCAAGCATGATGTAGCTTGCTGAGGGGCAGATCACTAGCACTTCCATGAAAAAGGCTCAAGTCTTAAACAGTTCAAAATTTTTTTGAGATTGATTTCTATAAATCAATGCATTATCAAATAGGCATGGAGAAACAGATCCTCTGCTCTAGTCACACATGTGTTTTTAAATTTTTTTTAATATTTGGAGGAGCTTCCATACTGTTTTGCATTGTGACTGCATTAATCTACATCCCTAGCAACAGTGTATAAGGGTTCCAGTTTCTCCATGTCTTCACCAATACTTGTCATTTTTTTGTTTTGTGTTGTATTGTTTTGCATTTTGTTTTGTGTTTTGTTTTGTCTGACTGTTTAAGTTTTTTTACAGTGCCACCCTAACATCAGCTTAAATTCACTTTTGAGTCAAATGTTAAATGCACTAAATGATGACCTCCCAAAAATCCATCGAAAAAGGTAGAAAAAAATCAAAGAAAAAATGCATTAATAAATATGCATAGTGTTCTGGTTTGTGTCTGGATGTTCCCCCAAAACCTCAAGTGCTCATGGGGCAGACTTGAAGAATTTGCGAATGATTCATGGGTCCAATGCTGGGATTATGTGTGTGGCCTACATATAATACAAGGGACAAAAACAGTCTTCTCTTGTGAACACCTCCCTTTTTGGTTTTTGCTACTTTTGCTATTTTCTGCCACCATGAACTGATGCCCTCTGCCATGTGACATTCTGCGTTGGACCCAGCTGATTATGGACTGAAACCTCCACAAACTGTGAGCTAAATAAGCCCTTCCTTCCATAATTTTGGGTGCTAGGTATTTTATCTCAGCAACAAGAGAAAAGTAACCAAGATGGATGGTAATATCTTCTGGTCTTGAACTTGACTGAGACACACAGTTTGGAGTTACATTTGATGCCCATCTTTCCCTTCATATTTCTGAAGGTAAACTAGCTTCCTTGGATCACTACCAAAAGAACAAAAGTATGGCCAAGAAACCAGTCTTAAGCAGCAATATCTGTTAATGTCCAATTTTGGGAAAGAAAATGTACTGAAAGATAATGCAAGAACAAAAATAGTGTTTTTTCAAATGGATGAAGGAGCAGTAGAGACATAGCAAAGCAAATTTAAGATAAATCATTGACTAAATTCACCTGTACATCTAATGTAGACTGTCCCTGTGTTCCTCCCTCAATTACTCCGTATTTTGAAAACTGAAAATCTGTATCAAATTGACCCTAAGGCAACTAGAATTAAATCTGAGCCTAAAACTGGACAATGAAATTAAATAGTACCAGAGTTGCCAAAAGTAAAATCTGAATTAAAAGTTTACCAAAAATATTTTCACTTTTATTAAAATAGACTTTTAGAAGTACAAACATATTTTACCTAGAGTTAACCAATTGAATTGATCAATGCTTAAGACAGTACACATAAATGTATAATCATGTATATATTTTAAAATCAAACCATTATTATTTTATTACTATGAGCTAGGCAATTATGTGTATTAGCTTGAGTCTCTTTTAAAAAATGTAGTTTTTCCATATTCGTATAACTCCAAAAATTTCACTGTCATTCATAAACATTTGCAGGGCCAGGAGAACTCTAAGTCACTCAGCTGAGGTCTAACAAGAAAATGATCTGCCTTCCATTTCAGATCTCAGATCTTCCTTTTTTCTTGTTTCAAACTGTACCCCAGTGTCTTTTTCAGTCTACTTGGTGCCATGTGTTCTTACTATTACTCAAGCCTGAAGGAAGCTGATAGAAGATTTACATTTCCTCCATAAAGCACATTCAACCTTCTTGTGCTTAGAACACTACACAGCACTTCCACACAATGCTGGAAGACTATTTCTAAGAGTGAAATCATCATACACATGCACACACGCACACACACACACACATTCCACAGGATGCAAAGAACATAAAAGGCACTGAAAAGACTGCAAAAAAAGAACAACGTAGGAAGGTAGAGCACAGACCTTAGCCTTCCAAGCAATGGCTCAGCATTTGCTAATTCTATGTTCACAGTAACTTTCTAGAATGTAACTACCACTGAGCAATAAGAACTACTGTAATTTCAAAAATCTGCACTCCCTTAAAAGGCTGCAGTGTTGAACCATAACTCACAGGGAAAAGGTTAACACCTTGGGCTGAGAGAAGCAGTATTGTGAGTGGTCTCAGTTATTAGACTATTTTTATTAGTTAAAAAACTACAGATCTTAAGTGACATAACATTTCTTAAAAAAAGATAAGAGAATTTTGACTATATTCTACTTAGTTCTTCTTTATAATTCTGAATCAACCAGACCAGCAAGCTGCCAGTACTTTAACAGAATGAAAAAAAATTTTTTTGTACAAGGAGTAACTCATTAGAATAAGCCTTTAAAAAGACCAAATTTTTATCAAGCAACCATGGCAAATAACAGTTTTTCTTACTTATAGCCAAGCTGTCGGCAGATCACAGCCGCATCCTTATCAGTCCATCCGTCATCACAAATTGTTCCCCACTGGCCATTGATAAAAACCTCCACTCGTCCTTCCTTTTTATTTTCTCCATCCATAAGTCTTACAGGAAAACCTAAGTGATGATTCAAAAGTATTAGAAAAGCCAAAGCAAGCAAATTTATACTAAGGCATAAGAGACTACAAAATATAATTATTATTTTAAATCACTTATAACATCACTGGAACAACACTTGTTCTTGAGAGGGAAAGAGCAAAAAGAGAAGAGGCATCAATAAAATAATTGTATCCACTTTTGTCTGTCTTTTGAAGCCCTAAGGTCAAAGTGCTCACCTTGCCCAACTTTGCATCTTCAACATTTGGAACAGTACCTGGCACACAGATGACATGCATTGCTGTTTATTGAATGAATGAATGAATGAATGAATGATACTATCAAACAAAATTATTTCATTACAACTAACTTGTATTGTAGAACAAGAATATTACCATAGAGTTTTTTGTTTCATATCTTTTTAAATCCATAAATAACTAGAAATTTATACCACAAATGACTAAAAGTCTATACTCTTTTTAGGAAGTCATAAACAGATACGACATTGGTGGACATAAGTAACTTGAATGAGTCTCACTCGAATATTGATTCCAAGTCAAAAATCACTAAGATATAAAAAGTGAGAAACACCTCTAGCATACTGAGGTTTAAATTATGAAAATGAAGTAACTGATAAACTATCAAATATCTCTGTTTTCACCCCTAAATATGGTGATGTTTAATTTAACACCCTTACTAAGATTCGCATACTGTCCTGGGTACACTTATGAGGTCATTATGGTGGGCCCTAATGCAGTATAACAATTGTTCTTACAGAAAGATGAAATTTAGACATAATTATACAGAGAGAGGAAAATCTGAAGAGACATAGGGAGAAGAGTCCCATCTTTCAGCCAAGAACAATCCTGGAGCATATTCATCCCCCACAACCAGTTTCAGTTCCATGAACTACTTATTGCTAGTTAAAAAAAAAAAGAAATCAGAGTTTTAGCTATGTCACAAAACATAGGATATTTGAAACTCTACATTTATCATTAATGTATCTTCAATTTAGGGGGTTCTTCACAAGAGAAATAGGGGGAAAAGTGATGATTAAAGACCAAAATCAAACTAATGAATCTCTTTTCTTAAATTTTTGTAGTTTTATATTTTTGAATCTTTGATTCAAAATTAAGACAATATGTGCACATGGAACTAGGGCTCATGTTTCATTTTAGGTTTTTATATACCTTTTTTTTTTTTTTTTTTTTTTTTTTGCGGCACAGGGGATTAAACTCACAACCTCACGCCTGACAGACAGGCACTTGAGCCATTGAGCCAAACCCCTGGCCCTGGTTTTTTGAGGCAGGGTCACACTATGTAGCTCAGGCTGGCCTTGTGCTTGCCTTGTAACCCAAGGGGGCCTCAAACTTACAACGCTCCTCCTACCTCAGCCTCTCGAGTGCTGGGATTAAAGGCGTGCGCCACCATGCCCGGCTCGGTTTTTATATACTTAAAATAAAATAATACATCTTTTTTAGCACACTTTGTAAAAATAGTGCATAAGATAGTTCTGTTAATAATTTTAGCCATTTTACAAAATCATTGATTTTTCAATTCTTGAAGGGAAACTGGAGTCACACAAAGTTATTCTACACATATTCTCTCACTACCTAAATCCTTTTAGTTAGGCTAGTAATAATAATGATATACAGCATGCTCTAGTTCTAAAATCTTAAATAAATGTACAGTGTTTGGGAAGGCTAAGAGTGCCAAAGAAGCAAAAAAAGAAAAAAAAACTTCCTTATTTATATTATTATTCCATGACCTCCTTCTATAAGCTTCTCACTGCAATAACCCAGTATTTTTAACATGTGGGAAGGTATTGATCTATATGAATGAACAATGATAATGTAATTCTCTCCCAGAGGTTATTTGGTTCAGACATAATGTTCTTTGAACAAATGACTTTAGTTAATAGACACATTACTGAGATTAGAACCAAATAGCTTCATAATAGTGATCACATATTTTATTAATAATTATCACCCTTGGCTTTTTAAATCTTTAAAAAACATGTATGGAATCCTAGAATTAAAATGATTTTCAGGGGAACTGAACAGATTAGTCGCCTTAATTGTACAATATATACCAGAGGCCTCCAGAGAACTCAGATCACAATATTTTTTTTAACTAGGAGTACTGATAAAGCATGTTGAAAAAAATTACTCCATGATTCAAATACTTGCTACTAGGGATCAAGATCTATTTCTAGCAAACTAGTTCTGCCCCCATTAACCACATGCAATCTTTCACCAGATAATCCTGGAAGGATTATAAATCTTCTTTAAGAGAGGCTGAATCCTCCATAAGAGAATAAATGAAAAGAAATAAAATTGGAAATATGATTGTTAGGGTTTATACATTGTGTCAACTTGAGAAGTCTAGCAGCTTAATTAAGTAAGGCAGCAGCTCTACATCCTGGGGTGTAGAGCATAAGCAGTTACCTGGCCATTGTGTCAATTTGAGAAGGCCAAAAGTTTAGCTGAGAGACTCAGCAGGGAGCCAGGGTTCTTACTTTGTAAACAGCCTCATCCTGTGCAAAGG